>MU186561.1:29555-47824 GCA_016904865.1 Pissodes strobi | reverse complement strand
AGAAACTCATTTTGTGAGAGATTGGTGCATTCAGCTATCCCTTCCCAATATTTCATAATACTGGTTTTTATTAACTGATATGGTATGTTACTGTATATAGATATTACGTCCAGGCTAATTATTACATAATCAGGTGGTAGTTGCTTGTTATTGATCAAATTTGCAAATGTAAAACTATCTAATGTATAATAGTCATTACTTTTGTTATAAGCTTGTGTTAGTATATCTGTAACAAATTTTGCCAACTTACTATTTGGTGCATTGAATGATGAGATTATTGGTCTCAATGATAAATTTGGTTTATGAATTTTAGGTAAGCCATAAAATTTAGGTGAAGTTTGATTATAAATGGTAAGTTGCTTACTTTGTTCCTGTTAGTACATTTTTATTTTTCAATTTTGTTACAATTTTATTAGCTTTTTGTTGGAATGTTGAGGTAGGATCTCTATTTAAAACTGTATAATAGTTATTATCAGATAGAATATCTAGTGATTTATTTAAGTAGTCTTCCTTGTTCATGATAACTGTGACATTGCCTTTATCAGCTCTAGTTATGATTAAATCAGGGTGTGCTTTTAGAAATTTTTTGTTTTGTAAAAGAGCAACCTCAAATAATTGTTTGGTGAAGGTTCATTTATATAATTAGTGAGAACGTTCAATCTACCGCCAAATGAAGAACAGAGGGCGCCACACACACCGGTGGCAAAAACCTTTAAATTAAAAAAAAAACGATGAATGTTCTTTGCCCGCATCCATATATAAAGCATATTAACGTTATAATTTAGAAATCGAAAATGTAGATATTGATACTATGGTTTGGCTCACGTAGCGATATTTGTTCCTGTTTTTTCATGTTGCCGTTTAATTTACCCAACTCACTTTGCACGTAAGTATCATAATGATACATCTGTAATTAAATTTGATAAAATCTAGTTATGTAACTATCATTTCTAGAAGTGCAACACATTATGTTCTGTAATTGTAGCCTTGAAAAAGGAAACAATAGTTGTAGCATAGGTTTTCACGGATGATAGAATGAACAAAAGTGTTATTCCGGGTTTCAATCCGTTCGTTAGTAGAATTGGTAGTCTCACGACGTTTCGCCAACATCCCAGTTGACATTTTCAAGTGTTGCTTCCTTGATGGCTGCTTGACTCGAACTGACTCAGTTAACTTGTTAGTCTAACCAACAATCTAATTTACATCTAGAAACTCACCAATGTGGGTTGAATAAAAAAGGACAGATAATGATGAAAAATAGGGGGAAAAACACACCCCAGCTACATTAGAAACAACAATTTCTTTTGAAAGATGAATCCATCACAAAATGGTGCCGTTTTTGTGGGTCATTTACAACGTACTCTGATTTTAGTATAAAATCCCTTTTTTCGGAAAACAAAAACTTATCAAAATTACCGAACCCAATACTTCCTTAATATATTACTAATATTTAACGTATGTGTGAGTGAGATGGAACTCGTTTTTGGTTTCATACCCTATAAGAGATAGTAATTATGTTATTAAAAAAGCACCTCTGAGCGAGACAGCATCAATCAGGTTTGTTTAAGTGTGACAGAGAAGAGAGAAACGCATTTGCTTGACTTGCGCTCCACATAGTGGTAGGTAGAAACAATTAGTTGACCGCAACAATTTACCAGGACAATTGAAAAGTTCGGATTTTTAAAACAATATTCAAAAGTAATTAATTTTTAATATATGGTAAATGCAAAAAGAAGGAGGACAATACGAAATTCAGTCTTACCTCACACTTGGACCTAAAAAATTATTCATCCAGAGTGGGAGCATCCCGCGAAGCCAGACATCCTTCTTTCTGAATTTTTAAAAGAAAATTGTAGATAGAACAGAGATTCTGAGTATCGCTATTCTTTTTCATTGTGTTATCTTCCATGTTAATGCGAACCATTTCAAGAAAAATTCTTCTATAATAGGAATTTGCTTTTTCGAAAATCTCAATCCCAATCCATTAAAGGATCCAATTCCTGGACATGCTGCGCTAGTACGCAGGACTGCACCCCTCTTCGGACATCACTTTTGTGCGATGTAAGGCGACACTTTAAGTTTCTGGATGTTTGACCTATATAGCACATTTCACAGCTTTTACATGGAACTTTATATACTACATTATAATTCTCGTTGAGTGGTAGAAGGAATTTGGTTTTTTTACAAATGAAAGATAGAGTTTTGACTTGTCTTTTAGCTATTTTGATATCCATATTTTTAAAAAGGTTGGTAAGTTTGCTTGTTAAGCCCTCTATGAATGGCAAGGAGAAATACTTTTGTATGGTATTCGTGGTATTCGTTATTCTATTGTAATCCACTAAAATGCATAAGCTACTAAACAAATATCACCCTGTCGCAAGTTTGAACTTGAACTTGGAGATTGTTAGATAAACATTAAAGGCAAACTATAAACAACGCGAGCAATCAACGGGAGCGACTTTGAACCTTATGCATGCAATGATCATCACTTTGTTTTATATAAATACGCTACCGAACCCTCAGTTCGGGAAACTTTAGTCTCACCTCCAGCTCCCAAGGTTAGTCACTTGACGACTGCCTTCTGAGTTCTATCCGCTCCTAAAGTTAGTCATACGACTACTTTAGGTTCCATTCCTTTCCTACCAAACCTGATACCGGTTAGTCACTTGACGACTGCTAGGACCCGGGGTTGCACAACCTCCATAGTAAAGTCTTGACAAGAAGTTTGTCAGAGTGTTGAGAAAGACAAGTGTCTAAATAGTCAGTTAAAAAGTTTAGTGAAATCTCTTAGTGCTCTTAAATAAAACCCAACCCTTAAGAAAAACTATAAATTATAAGACAGTAAACAAATACCTATAAACAGTACCTCAAATCAAGAAAACATGCGCACCGTCGTAATCGGGTATAATAGAATCTCATCTTTTCTGACCAATAATTATTGTTAAAGTTTTATGGTTAATACATTGTTATTGTTATAAACTAAACGTGCTTACTTTATCATCTCTTCTTACCCCACGTAACGCGATCCCGGTCTACTTCAGCTACCCCCCGGCATGCTAAACAAGGCGTGTCCTCACGAGTAGAACATCCAGTGGTAGATTAAAGGAAGCATTGAGACCCCGTCATTGTACTAATCGCGACGAGGCTCTTCTCTGACAAGTTATTCTTTAAATAAACGCGCCACCCCCTAAGCTACTCGTGACACTATCCTCTATTGTAGTTTGATCTGTTGAGGTTAAAATGTTCAAAGATAGAGGTTGGGAAGGCCTTTCTATTATATTTTCTGGGATTTTATATTGAGCGCCAAATAGAAATTTGTTTACTAGTTTCTCTGGGTAGGAATTGTCCAACAATATACTCTTTAACTGTGATATGGATTGATCTCTGAAGTCAGGGTGTGTGAGTTTGGTTGCCCTTACTTTCATCCCTAGAACTAAGTTAATTTTTGTTTTCATAGGATGATATGAAAAATAACTCATCAACCTATTGGAACAATATGGTTTTCTATACCATTTTGTTTTTAAGATGTTATTTTCAGTTCTAGTGACCAACATATCTAAAATAGTTATTTATGCAACAAGTGTGTAAAGTGACTCTTTTTTATGAATGGGAATCCCATGAATAAAAAAATAGTACTTTACACATGAGTAACATACAAAATTTTTTCTACTACCGAAAAATATATGAAAAAACAAAAATAGTATTAAATTACTTTACGCACTAGTGCGTAAAATAAATTATTTTAAGCACTAGTGCGTAAAATATATTATTTTACGCACTGCTCTAAACGTCAAAAAATATGTCAAATTTCCTTTACGCACTAGTGCGTAAAATAACTTACTTTACGCACTGCACATTAAAAAGGGCTATTTTACGAATCATCGAGAGTGCGTAAAGTGAGTACTTTACGCACGGGAGTAGAAAAAAGAAATACTATTATTGGTTTCCTCATCCACGGTGAACTGGATATGTGGGTTGAAATAATTAAAGATATCTAAGGCAACTTCTATTCTCCCTTGAGGTACCGAAAGCAAGAGATCATCTACATACCGTTTGACAAAAGGCACATGAAAAGGCATATATTGGAGACAATAACTAATCAGGTCATCCAGTACATAATTAACAAGAACTGGTGATATTTTAGATCCCATGGGTGTACCAAAAATTTGTTTGTAATAAGTGTTGTTAAATATTAATACATTTGAATCAAAGATAAAGTTTAAAATACTCTCAAACGTGGAATAATCCAGACTGCAATATTAAGAAATGGTATCCCATTTATTATGCAAGCTAGTTAAAATTACTACTAAAGGAAGGTTTGTAAACAGTGAGACGACGTCAAACCTCACAATAACATAATTATTCGGACGTTGAAAGTTATTTATTAATTCACTGAAGGAGAACGAGTCCTTGACATAAATCGCATTATTTGTATTATAAGCTGGAGTTAGTATTCTTGCCAGAAACTTAGCCAGTGAGCCATTTGGGCAATTTATAGATGAGACAATGGGTCTGAATTGTAAGTAGTCATTATCTTTGCCTCTATTTGGTCGACGAAACCTTTGTCCTTTAGATTTTTAAAGATTTTTTTTATTAGCCTTAAGATCATACTTACTGGAGCCTTATACGCTGTGAACAACTTTTTTATTAATACTTAATTTTGAGCATCTTACACATTGGTTTAATGAATTAATGTTTAATATTTGGCGTTTGGTGTTGACACTGTGCTTGTAAACTTTGTTCTCGAACTCCAAGCTTTAAGCTACAAAAACCATGTCAGGCTTAATATTCTTATTGTCATCCGAATTATCTTTAAACGGTCACCAAATGTTTCTTTAATATAACAAAAAAAAAATTCGATTTGTGAACGCACTAATTTTGAACTGTCCTTCTATAATCGAGACTCTCAACTAAGAATAAAAATACATTTTTTCAACTTAGAATGTATCTCGCGGTCACTGTATATCCACCGTGTATTTCCGTAATACTTCATGTCGATAACAATATACATTCCATTTGATGGAACGGTGTAATTCTATCTATATTTCAAAAGGAGGGCGTAAAACTCTTTAGAAGTTCCGCTATAGGGTAGCTTGTTTTCAATTTTCATTATCTCTCCAAGTCAAACAAATAGACGGTTTGCGAAATTAAACAGGATTTTCTCACAGACATGGCCACAAAGCAGAGGATTCTCGAATCATTCCTATTTGTCGTACCTTGTTAGTCGGTTTTACGGTGGAAATGGATTTTCGTATTTTCCTGAATAGGTAGGTAGCTTATTCGATTATAATAGGAATTAACCGCCGTGGCTTAATTCCGAAATTGCAAATTGCCAACTATAATATTTGCTATCTTACTGAAAATAGACTCTTCGTTGCTAAGATGCACTGGGTTTGGAAAGTTAGAATTTTGTGCAACTAATGCAGGTCACAGTTGCATATTTAAGGAATGCAATTAGGAAACTGGTTTCTATCACACATTAAGATCCGAAGTTTCGAAGGACGTTCGCAATGGTAACGTTTACTAATTAAGTAAATTTTAGTAATGGATAGACATAATCACAAAGCTGATATGAAAGTGAGAATCTTAATTTATAAATTCAATTAAAAAAAGTGCTTAACATATAATAAGCATTAGTTAAATTGCTTAGCTAGTAACTTTATAATATGGCAATTATTCTAAAGATCCTGGCTGCGAATTTTGATCAATTACTTAACATATTAATCAGGATGTTGAATGTGACAATGCCAGTATGATGTTAACAGACATGTGATATTGAAAACACCGAATAATTTAGCAGTGACCAAAGACATATAAAAAGGTATATGTCTTTGGCAGTGACTACTCGGCAACATAACCGGGGATTAGTTGAGATATTCGTCGGTTTCACGTGAGAAATCAGTTCAAATTATATATTTATTTACAAATTAAGTGATCTTTCAATTAATTGAAAAATAACTCCGCTTACTGAGAAGCACAGCCTTAAATTTCCAGATATATACAATTCCGATATTTTTTGGCGATATTCAAAACACGCGTCATTTAGCAGTGACTAACTGGCAACATAAACGGGGATTAGTTGAGTCAGTTTGTCGTAGAAATCGGTTTAGATCACATATTTATTTACAAATTTATTGATGTTTTAATTGGCAAATTTTAACAAACTCCGCTTACATTTAAGGTAAGGCATACAATTTTGATATTTTTTGTGAAAATTAAAAATTAAACGTTTAATCTCTTAGTTTTTCCATGTACTAACTTATGGTTTTCATAATATTATACAATCATTGCAACTTATGGTAAAATATAATTAATAGACATTATAGCCAGCTTTAAGCGGTGGCTGCCAAATATGTAACCTTATTCGTTAGTTGCGAATTAGGCGGTCCATATACCAGTCTAAGCCTTGGCAGTTAGGGTAGGGCGCCACTATTTTTTTTTGATTGATAGATCCTTGAAAACAGGGTAGTAAAATTTAGAAGAATATCCTGTATATGACTATTAAGAAATTTAAAAATTAAACTTATTTATTAAGGAACGGTACCCTTGATACTAACTTACCAAAAATAAACATCGAGATTCCAAATAACTATTTATTAAAATATTAATAAAACGTCAATAGACACACTAAAGCAATGAAGTAACCAACGAGGTAGATATAAAAAACGAAATGAGTTCAGTTCAAGCAAAAACTTGAAATTGTAAATGGCAGGTAAATAAACTCATGCACTGCTATGAATAGCGGATTATAGTAAAAACATATGGTTCAAGTTTAATATACAAGTAAATCTGATAATCACGAAGGCATTATCAAGATATTTACCAATTGAGGTAATACTATATTGTATTAGGGAAAGTCAAAATTAGATAATCGTCAAAGATAATAAGTGACTTAATCTCAATTACTCAGTTACAGTAAACTATAATGATATGGTATAAAATACAAATTACCGATAGTCAGGTAAAGGTATATTCGATAAAACTCTTTACCGTATAATTGAATCAAGTAGTTCTGGTAACATCAAAAAAATAAGTTCTCCACGCGACAAAATATCAGATATGAAAATTACAGTTAGAAAAAAAATACATCAATTGATTTTCATAAAATTTAGTTACAAAAAAACTAACACTGCCTTCTAGAGTCACTATAATAAATTATGGCATTAGAGAGAATAGATCAGCATGATATAATATTTGAACTAAAGTCAGATATCAGTAAGCTAGTAAGACAATAATAAGGTAAGTAATTATGTGATTCACGAAATTAAATTATGATGAGAGAGAATAGATCGGTATGAGATAATATTTGAACTAAACTCAGTTATCAGCAAGTTAATATGACAAATGCGGTAATGTGACTTACGGTAATAGCATTACATTAAGGTACATGTACGCAGTACAAAAATGTTAAGTCAACTAATTACGGTTCTGTTGTTAGACACTCGATATTTCAGATGATATGAGAAACGATAATAAAGAAACTACGAATTCCTAAATCAAACTAGGATAATAAGGAGAACAGATTAGATATGAGATAATGTTACACCCAAGATCATTTATCGACAAGTTAATAAAACTCATACGGTAGGTAATTATTTGTAAACAGAAACGAGAAATAATGATCCTATACATGATATAAACAGCAAACGACCTACTGACGCCTAACTATAAATTCATTAATCAAAAGGATATATCACGGTATGAAATATGCGGTAATTCAGGAATTTAAATAAATTTTAATAAATTTTACTTGTCTCTGGCACTTCCTGTAAGTACGCCTCCACCATATGGCTGTGTCACCCTGAAAAAAAAGGCCTCGGTATGACTAACTGACCGCGGAATTAGTTAGGTCAGCGTCAAAAGAAGGAAGTTCTACTTCACAGAATGGCTCACAGGAGGTAGTGGAAGGTCTTCTACTCCTCAGAGGATCCCTAATCAAATTATAAAGAATTTTCACTTTTTCTGATAGACACACTAAAATGTATTAAACCTTTTTTCCTAGGAAGGGTAACCACACTAGTCGTCAAATATCGGTATTAAACGATATCGCCGATAATTCCGGAAAATAAACTAAGCAGTATATTTGCTAAATAATTCCACTTTGAAAGCAGACGGTTAATTAGATCGTATGATCAAAAATATCCACGATCATTTTAGCCTCAAAATTGGTCGTTTTTCTCTGTCTAACGGAGCGTCCAGACGAGAAGGTCTGAGATTTCTATACCAAGTGGCACACTAAACGGATGCGCCTATCGAGCAGGTTCGAACACAGAGAGTAAGGTCGCGAGAAGTAAGGTAGCGAGAGCGATAACACAAATTGACTAGTAAAAGGAGAAAATCGCAATACTGTATGCAGTACTTTAATGCGACCCTTAATGGTTATATAAACACAATTTCTTGATGTAAAATGGTTGTTGTAATTAAGTGGTGACGAGTTGCCACCACTCAAATTTTTGTCGAAAAACAGCAACAAATTATATTGATTATAATCGATAGTCATCTGCACTGAATGGTTTTCGATCGCTGTAGCAGCATCTGCCGATCGACGGATTGAAAGTGTAGCACACATCAAGTATTCATTGTTTTGTCTGCTGAAGTGTCATCTTGGCGACCCAGATGAATTTATTTGGTGCGCTGAAATATATTTATATCTCTCGCTCGACTGATGCAAATTGTATAGGCTCCGGTCAAGCTGCAATATACCAAGATTGTCGTGTGGTTATTATCGAGATTTTCAACTGAGAATTTTCAAACTGGAGTGATTCTGGCGGTATTCACCTTGCATTTTTGTAATAATTCATGTCGATAGCAATATACTTTTTCATTTGATGAAGATATGTAATTCTATCAATATTTCAAAAGAACGGGGTAAGATTCTTTAGAAGTTCTGTTATAGGGTAGCGTGTTTTCAATTTTCATTGTCTCTCCAAGCTAAACAAATAGACGGTTTGCGAAATTAAACAAGATTTTCTCACAGGCATGGCCACAAGGCAGAGGATTCTCCAATTATTCCCATTTGTCTTACCTTGTTAGTCGATTTTACGGTGGAAATGGATTTTCCTATTTTCCTGAATAGGTAGGTAGATCATTCGATTATAATAGAAATTAACATCCCAGGCTTAATATCGGAATTGCAAATTGCCAACTATAATATTTGCTATCTTACTGAAAATAGACTCTTTTCGTTGCTACGATGTGCTTGTTTCTCAAAGTTAGAATTTTGTATAACTAATGCAGGTCACAGTTGCATATTTAAGGAATGAAATTAGCAAACTGGTTTCAAGCATTCGTTTAGGTCCGAAGTTTCGAAGAACATTCGCAATGGTAACGACGGTAACATTTACTAATTAAGTAAATTTTAGCAATTGATAGTCATAATTAGAAAGCACATACGAGAGTGAGAACCTTGAGATAACTTATAAATGCAAATTACTAATATTTCCACGATGATGGAAACAAATGCTTAATAAATAATTCATATTAATTAAATTGTTTAACTAGTAATTCTAAATAGCTCCTAGGGCCATTACTTTGAATTTTGATTAATTATTTTAAATACTCGAATGTGTCGATGTCAGTACAATAGTTGATAAATGTGTGAAAAACTGACATTTTGTCAGTGCTTTTCCTTTCGGCGGTTTTGATTATTTTTAGTTTATCTAGTGTCTTTTTAAAGAGAGTTAATATCTGTAGAATTCCTTCCATTTGCTTCTCGATTTAATATTTTTACTCACTTTTTTTTGGAGTCGTAATTAATAGCTAATTCGCTTCACTGCTGGAAAGCCATAAAACACAAAGTCTCTTCACACCTTTGTGTTGTTGGCTTTAAGACATTGCATTTTTCGTAATCGTAAATTGACCTATAAAACTTGAAAGCCTTAAAGTTCTTGTATAATAACCAGATAATATAATAACGAAAAAAAAACTGCGGACACGGAGACGGCCTTCAAAGAACTTGAAATAAGTATCTATTAGAGAGGTAAATATCGTGTACTTTAGAACCATATACAGGGTGCTACAAATTCGTTTCTTTGTATGGGTATCTCAAAAACCGTAAGAGATACGAGGTTGGTTAAATTGGGGCAAAGTTGCGCAATTTAGGGGTGATTGACATGCGGTCGAGAAATTTAGAAAATTCCGTCTACTTCCGGAGATATCCGTAAAAAACCGAAAATGGTTTACTTTATTTTTATTTTTTCCTGCCTTTGTTTGAAGAGATAAAGTAAAATAAAAGTCACATTCTTATTGCGACTTTTTCTACTCTACAAGCTGGCGGTATCAAATTTTAAACCCGACGTTTCGCTCTCGGGCCCCCTTCATGAACTTAATTTTTTTAAATACGGACCTGGATTTTTTATCAGATTTTTAAAAAGCCCTTGGTCTCCCAAAACTAACGATGTATCACACTTGTCCGATAGTGGTAACAAATATTGTCATAAGTGAAATCGGGTCAGAAAAGATCGCCCCATCTCTGTCTAACACATTATCTCTTATGGAAAAAATCTAAATTTGTTGATTTATTGATAAGTGCGACACATCGTTGGTTTTAGGAGACCAAAGGCTTTTTAAAAACTAGATAAAAATTCCAGGTCCGTATTTAAAAAAATTAAGTTGATGAAGGCGGACCTAAAGCGAAACGTTGGATTTAAAATTTGATACCGCCAGCTTGTAGAGGAGAAAAAGTGGCTATGAGAATGTGACATTTATTTTACATTATCTCGTCAAACAAAGGCAGGAAAAAATAAAAATAAAATAGATGATTTTCGGTTTTTTACGGATATCTCCGGATGTAGACGCAATTTTCTAAATTTCTCGACGGCATCGGATTGTCAATCACCCTTAAATTGCGCAACTTTGCCTTAATTTAACCGACCTCGTATCTCTTACGGTTTTCGAGATACCCGTACAAAGAAACGAATTTGTAGCACCCTGTATATTCACACTTTAGCTTAAACGTTTCCCAAGGCAAGGCTCTTTCCACCATATCGAACATCAACACTACCATGGCGGAATTTAAGATTTATCACCGTGATATTCGTAAAATCCTCAAAGAACTAGATACGCATAAGGCATCAGGACCGAACGGAATACCTGCCATCGTATTATAGAACTGACCCAATGAACGAACATCCATTTTTTCCAGACTTTTTTCTCTGTCTTACCGAAAAGGGATTTATCCATATTTTTAAAAAGCGCTAGAGAGCAACCTGTCGATATTTTCAGGGCATTCGACATAGTTAGACATGACGGATTGCTTAACAAACTGCCCTCCTACGGACTGTTAGCCTCTCCCTGCAGTTGGCTTGAAAGTGTCCTTAAGAATCGATCTTAGCATGTTGAAGATGATGGACACATCTCAGACACATTCACCATTAACGTGCGTATGCTACAGGGCGTAATACCTTCATTAACTCCGTTCCTCATCTATATTAATGACCTGCTGACCTAACCCAATAATCATGTTTACAGTTTTGAAGATGACAGTATCCTTGTCTTCCAATTTAGATCGGAAAAGCCTTTACCAACTACTGAGATATATCACCACAGATAGGAGCAGATTTCAGTAATTAATTAAAATCTGGAGAGGATTCGTAATGGGGAGACAAAATGGTCCAGTTCAATGCAGCAAAAACGTAAGCAGCCGCGTTTACCAGGAAGCCAATACGGCATGCCCTGACATCATTATGGCAAGATCGACCAGCATCATCATCATCATACATTTATTTTCAATATTATTCTACATTGACATATGACATGCTATTGAAAGCCACCGTGTTTTGTCACACATCTATCGTAATGTGTTTTTGGCACGCGGCTGACAAGCATCTGATTGAGGGCAAGGTGTATGCTCTATAACTACATGAGGCCTGTGATGCTGCATTTATATATTTAGCTTTCCTTAGGGCTCAGTCCCTTCAAAACAGCTACCAATTTGGATCAGCATTTAGCTGTTGTATATGGTTTTAAAGAGTTGCTCTATTATTTATTAGTATAACATTTGATGTAAGGCAAATTTCTGAAACGACATTATTTATATATACAACATACACTACCCTTAAAAAGGGACTGAAAAGAAAAAGCAAGGTATATACGTATATAAAAATTGTATAGACGTATGTTTAAGTCTAGTTTAGGTAGCCGGGAATTGTAACAAAGCTGGAACAAGTAGCGTGTTTCATGTGTAATGTGTGATGTGTACCTGTGTTAGTGTTTTATGAACCACTTTTCGTGTACTGTTGCACATTTTGGATCCATGCCTGGGCCTGGTAGGTGAAAAACGTGCCAGGTTTTACTTCTGCGATTATTTTAACAACACCGGGTATAGTGAAGTGATTTGTCTTATTGCTATTTTAGGTGTATGTGTGGTTTTTGTCAAGATCGACCATTCCTTTACCTTCATCAATCAGACTACTGGATGTCTCGCTTAACCGCAATACGTCCTACCATAACCACGTTGCTAACATCGCAAAATCAGCCTCGCAGAAGCTTGGTGCGCTATTTCGTAACAAAACCTGTATACACCGCAACAGCTGCTCTTACGCTACAAAATAATACCGTGCTTCGAATATTGCTCACAAATCTGGGATGCTGCACCTAGGCACATCCTAAAGCTGCTGGATTAAATTCAGAAGAGAGCTGCGCATCTCCTCAGCGACCCGGAGTTGGCCCGAGATCTGGATAGTCTAGAACACCGCAGCCGAGATATCCCTGTTTTCCAGATATTTTCACGGCAGGTGTTCGTGACAGTCACGACAGGCGTCAAGTGCGCACCATTTTATTGTACAACTGGAAATACCTAGATAATCGCTTTACAAGGACTTCCTTGCCTGGAGCTCGCTCCCAGGAGATCCATTTCAGCCAAATTACAACCTGCCGCTATTCAAGAACTATGTCAATCAACATCTTCGTACACACCGATCGTCGAGTGCCATAGCATTTCCCTTTGTGTGTGTTTCATCGCTATAAAAAAATACTTGAAAATCAATTTTACCTTCTTGAGTACTTTAACTTTGAAAAAACCATTAAATAAAAAATAAGCAAATTTTTGCCTGTATGTATATTTTGACTGGTCTAGACTTACTCGATGCGGAGGTCTGCGGGTCGACCGCGACATTTGGTAGAACGAAAAAACGGTAACTTGACTTAACTTTATTATTGCTTAACTATTATCAAAGTATATGTAAACTAGTAAGTTCACTCAGCGGTAAATCCTTTGATGTAATTGTGCCACATTCTTTTATATCAAGTGACAACTGGAGATGACCGATGCGCTGCGTAAGTGTCCGATTGATTCGCGTGGCTTTCTCTAGTCAGAGATGTATTCAGGAGATTGTATGGACTCGTACCGAAAGACCTACTGAATGCCGGCCGGTGAAAAATCAAGTAAAACTGAGCAAAGTTGTAAAAATATTTTCATAGAAGGAAATTGAAAAAAAATTTGCTATACGGGATGTTGCTATCTCAGAATCTAACAAGAATTTAACAACACTGCAAATCGATCTTGAAAAGGCATCAATAATGGCAACTTTCTAATTTAATCAACTTTGTAGCTTTGACCGTTTCAAAGATAGCAATAATAGTGGATTACCTAAAATATATTTAAAAATATATATAATAATATAATAGTTCAGAATCTCATTTTTACTACACTTCTTTGGTTTCATGAAAGTGATCGTTGTGACATGGTTTATGTTTTCGTCTCGCGTTACGGCTTTTTTGTATCGTTGATTGGACGACTAACCAAAACTAACCAAATCTATCAAAATTGGTTGTACCGTATCGGCACCGGCACCGGTTCAAATGACTACAATAAGCTGAGACTAAGTGAAACTAACCAAAACTTGATTCGACGATTAACCAAAGCTAACAAAATCTATTAAAATTGATTATAACGTATCGTAACGGGTTCAAATTACTAAAATAAGTTGATACTAACTGAAACTAACCGAAAGTTGATTGGAGGACTAACCCAAACCTATTCAAATTAATTATAACGTATCGGAACAGATTCGAATAATTAAAATAAGTTGAGACTAAATGAAACTAACCCAAAGTTGTTGACGACTAACCCAAACTAACAAAATCCATTAAAATTGATTTGAATGTATTCTGAAAAGCTTGAAATGACTAAAATAAGTTGAGAATAAGTGTAGCTAACCGAGAGTTGATTGAACTACTTATGGGTTAGTTTGGGTTACCCAAACTAACCCAAACTAACCAAATCTATCAAAATTGATTATAAGGTATCGGATGACTAAAAAAATTTAAGACTAAGTGAAACTAACCCAAAATTTATTGGAAAACTAACTTAAACTAACGTATCGTAACGGGTTCAAATTACTAAAATAAGTTGATACTAACTGAAACTAACCGAAAGTTGATTGGAAGACTAACCCAAACTAACCAAACCTATTCAAATTGATTATAACGTATCGGAACAGATTCAAATAATTAAAATAAAATGAGACTAAATGAAACTAACCCAAAGTTGTTGACGAATAACCCAAACTAACCAAATCTACTAAAATTGATTTTAATGTATTCTGAAAAGCTTGAAATGACTGAAATAAATTGAGAATAAGTGTAGCTAACCGAGAGTTGATTGTACTACTAACCCAAACTAACCAAATCTATCAAAATTGATTATAACGTATCGGATGACTAAAAGAATTTAAGACTAAGTGAAACTAACCGAAAGTTTATTGGAAAACTAACTTAAACTAACCAAATCTATTAAAATTGATTATAATGTATCGGAACCGCTTTAAATGACTAAAATAAGTTAAGAATAAGTGAACTAACGGAAAGTTGGTTCGACCACTAGCCCAAACTAACCAAATCTACTAAAACTGATTATAACGTGTTGGAACCGGTTCAAATGACTAAGGTATAAGTTAAAACTAAGTGAAACTAACGGAAACTTGATTCGACAATTAACCAAAACTAACAAAATCTAATAAAATTGATTATAACGTATCGTAACTGGTTCAAATGACTAAAATAAGTTGATACTAATTGAAACTAACCCAAAATAGATTGGAGGACTAATCCAAGCTAACCAAATCTATTAAAATTATTTATAATGTATCGGAACCGCATTAAATATCTAAAATAAGTTGGGAATAAGTGAAACTAAACGAAAGTTGAATCGACAACTAACCCAAACTAACCAACTCTATTAAAGTTGATTATAACGCATCGGAATCGATTCAACTGATTGAAATAGTTAAGACTAAGTGAAACAAACCAAAAGTTAAATCGAGGACTAACCTAAACTAACCAAATCTATTAAAATTGATTATAATGTATCGGAAACGCGTTAAATGACTCAAATAATTTGAGAACAAGTGAAACTAACCGAAAGTTGGATCGACGACTAACCCAAACTAACCAAATCTATTAATATTGATTATAACATATTAGAACCGCTTTAAATGATTGAAATAAGTTGAGAAAAAGTGAAACTATCTGAAAGTTGAATCGACGACTAGACCAAAGTAACCAAATCTACTAAAATTTATTATAAAGTATCTGAACCGGTTCTAATGACTAAAATAAGTTGAAACTAAGTGAAACTAACCAAAAGTTGATTGAACGACTAACCGGATTAGGTTGGTTAGTTCGGGTTAATCGTCGATTCAACTTTCGGTTAGTTTCACTTAGTCTCAACATATTTCAAATATTTGAACCGGTTCTAAGACGTTATAATCAATTTTAATAGATGCTATTAGTTGGGTTAGTCACCAAATCAACTTTGGGTTAGTTTCTCTTAGCCTTAACTTATTTTAGATATTTGAACCGGTTCCGATACGTTATAATGGTTTTATTACATTTGGTTAGTTTGGGTTAGTCGTCGATTGAACTTTCGGCTAGTTTCACATAGTCTCAACTTATTTTAATCATTTGAACCGGTTCCGTTGCGTTATATTCAATTTTAATAGATTTGGTTAGTTTGGGTTAGTAGTCCAATCAACTTTCGGTTAACTTCACTTATTCTCAACTTATTTTAGCCATTTGAAGCAGTTCCGATACGTTATAATCAATTTTAATAGATTTGGTTAGTTTGGGTTAGTGTTCAATTACCTTTCGGTTAGTTTCACTTATTCTCAACTTATTTTAGCCATTTGAAACGGTTACAATACCGACGTCATTATCGATTCTAATAGATGTGGTTAGTTTGGGTTAGTCGTCGATTCAACTTTCGCTTACTTTCACTTATTCTCAACTTATTTTAGTCATTTAAAGCGGTTCCGATACGTTATAATCAATTTCAATAGATTACGTTAGTTTGGGTTAATCGTCGATTCAACTTTTGATTAGTTTCACTTTGTCTCAACTTATTTTAATCATTTGAATCGGTTCTGATACGTTATAATCAATTTCAATGGATTTGGTTAATTTGGGTTAGTCATCCAAACAACTTTCGTCTAGTTTCATTTAGTCTCAACTTATTTTAGTTATTTGAACCGGTTCCGATACCTTATAATCAATTTTAATAAATTTAGTTAGTTTGGGTTAGTCGTCGAATTAACTTTGGATTAGTTTGGGTTAGTCGTCCAAACAACTTTCGGCTAGTTTCACTTAGTCTCAACTTATTTTAGTTATTTGAACCGGTTCCGAGACGTTTTAATCAATTTTAATAGATTTGGTTAGATTGGGTTAGTCGTCCAATCAACGTTCGGTTAGTTTCACTTAGTTTCAACCTATTTTAGTCATCTGAATCGATTTCGATACATTATAATCAATTTTAATAGATTTGGATAGTTTGGGTTAGTCGTCGATTCAACTGTCGGTTGGTGTCAGTTATTCTCAACTTATGCTAGTCATATAAAGCGGTTCCGATACGTTATAATGATTTTATTACATTTGGTTAGTTTGGGTTAGTCGTCGATTGAACTCTCGGCTAGTTTCGCATAGTCTCAACTTATTTTAATCATTTGAACCGGTTCCGTTACGTTATATTCAATTTTAATAGATTTGGTTAGTCTGGGTTAGTAGTCCAATCAACTTTCGGTTAGCTTCACTTATTCTCAACTTATTTCAGCCATTTGAAGCAGTTCCGATACGTTATAATCAATTTTAATAGATTTGGTTAGTTTGGGTTAGTGTTCAATTAACTTTCGGTTAGTTTCACTTATTCTCAACTTATTTTAGCTATTGAGTTTGTCGTCGTATCAACTTTGGGTTAGTTTCACAGTGCCAAAAGATATTTAATATTTACAAAGCATTCCGTTATCGTTATATAATATGTACTTATAAAAAAAATCTGACACCTAGACGATTTTTCCGGTCTCGACCTTCACCTAATTTTATTAACATATCTATTCACTAATCCGACTATAGATTTCTCCTATTTGCCTTTGTATTTTTCATTGCTTCGTATATATTTCCACCGAAGTCCGAATAAAATATTAAAATAGAAATAAAATTAAGGATTTCCACAAATCCGACTCTGTTCTGAACACTCTGCCTACACACGAACGACTGATTAAACTAAAACGCTCTACATGCTGCCAACAATCTGCGGATTTTCGGCGGCTGGCACAAAATATTTGGGGGAGTGGAGCTACTAGTTTACATATACTTTGCTATTATGTCCATTAGAAATTCATCGTCTGTCCGATTGCCTTATCTGACAGCTCTGAGATTTGTTTTCTACTTCGAAAGTCCTCAGGATGTTCAGAAGAAAACTTCTGGTAGGTTGTTCTATGGTCTCGTTTTCTTGAAGGTGCTATTTTGCTACGAAATGTATCGATGATATTCTAGTAAAAATGGATTACTATATCAAAATAATCATCCTAGAAATGATACTATTTAAATACGCTTAATCCGTGGAGCAATTAATTTTGAGTTGCACTGTATTGCGAGAGGCATCTTTTAGCAGTGCCCTAATTCTAATAGTAAATACATAAGTGTAAGGAAAATTACTATAAGTTCCCTTCAAAAAGGCCTTTGTCAGTCGGCCAAGAATCCAACCATAATGACTTCATAATAATTTTCGATAGCTTTATTTCTCAACTATGGCGAAACTTTGCTAATGGTATGACTTATCGAATAGCGCCCACACAAGGTTGGAAGTACGAAAGTTTGCCCCTTTTGGCGATGGTATTTTTAGTTACTTCTAGAAATATTCAAATATCTTTGATTTTCGTGGGCAATTAATTTTTGCTCTTAAAGGTTTCTTATATTAACTCTGAACATTAGTAATTATAATAATCATAATAATAATAATAATAATAATAATAATAATAATAATAATAATAATAATA
>MU186561.1:0-22247 GCA_016904865.1 Pissodes strobi | reverse complement strand
ATGCTTGGATGTCCGAAAATAACAGACCACTAGATAATCTAACTCCGTATGATTGGGTGTTGGTATGCTACTTAGCAGGTAAAAAAATTAAAGAAACATTATGTGGGACAAATTATATCCGTTAATTAGAAAGACGATTTGCTAGATATAAAATTTACAAAAGAAGTACCTACATTAGATCCCTCTTCCTCTTCAGCGTTTTCATGGAAAGATCCCGAAGGAGTTGCTCCTATTAGCAAGAGTGGTCTAGTTTTTTCTCTTCCCAAGCCATCAATGACTGGAAGACGAGCACTAATCAGATTTGATGTAGATTTGTGAGCTTATAACATACAATAATCCATATTTTTGCTTAATATACTTAAGCAGCATTTCAGAACAAATGTACCATTTTTTCTGTAACATATGAGTTTATTAGAAATTTAGAATATTTCATTTCAGTTTAATGAACAATACAATATAAAATAATCTATATTTTGGCTTAATATACTTAAGCACAGTTTATTTTGCTAAAAATGTTGAATGTTTAATAAATATATATGTTTTACTGTGTATGTAGTTATTATTTTTATATTTATATGGGGTTACACAGCTGAGATATGTGTACTTGCCCCCTGTTTGTTTAAATGCATATCTGTGCAAAATACCAGTTGATTACACACTTGCCCTAAAGTTGCTGGGAATTGTGTAGTATATGATTTTTTTTAAATATAAAACCGAAATTTCAAAAACAAATTTCCGCTTCATATATGGTAAAACATATTGTCTGAACTACAAAGAATTAGCAATAGGCTACGTTATTATTGTGACCCTTTGGCACCATGCAAATTAGAAATTTTATTTTTTTACTAAACACTTACTCCACCTCACCTTGCTTATTTTCATCGTATATCTAGAACTAAAGCTGTAATCGGATATTCTTCTAAATCAATTTTACTTGAAATTAAAAATCGATTGAAAGCGAAAATTCGTTAAATGAAGAACTTTTTAAATTACTCTGCAACTAAAAAGTTGCTATCAGTTTGTGTTCGGAACGCTTAGTTCGATTTGGTGGTTTTATGCTAACCTATAAAAAAGTATCTACAATTAATCAAATACTTCCAATACACACTAGATAGAAAACATTAAAATGAAAACACATTAAAAAAACTTTGTTTACTTAAAAATACCTAATTTGGTTTGCTTTATGTTCCTGCTGTGTTATATTACTACATTAAATATACGTTCATTTGCTCATTCTTGACAAACATCGACCGTCGCCATATTATATTTTAGAACACTATCTAATTGCGAATATTTGCATAATAAGCAATACCTATTCCTTTAAAAAATAATATATAAAGGAAGATAAATCTTGAACTCACGAAGATGTTCGCCTTTGTTATGAATGTATGTACAATTACGGAAAAACAGTGATAAGGCAAATCTTATAGAAGAACGTACCCACGTATGTTATCGATATTAAGGTATCGAGGGTATTATAAGGACGCTTGAGGTCGATATTGTGTTTCCCGAGGGCCTCTGACCCAAGGGATATACGTTGACCGAAAGCGTTATTTTCCTTATAATACCCATGGTGCTTTCAACGTTCAATGTC
This sequence comes from Pissodes strobi, assembly GCA_016904865.1. Classification (NCBI taxonomy): domain Eukaryota; kingdom Metazoa; phylum Arthropoda; class Insecta; order Coleoptera; family Curculionidae; genus Pissodes; species Pissodes strobi. Next base: position 20,653 of record MU186561.1, on the reverse strand, counting down.
CGACTAAATATTCTTTATTTCAGAAAAATTTAGTTTAAAAGAAATCAATTCTAGTAGTATTTAGCTGAAAAATAATCATAACGTAATTACGGTAACTATAGTTGTAAGTTATTGTTACTTGTCAACAAGACATCACATAAAAATAATTTTGCGATTCAGACATAGAAATGTCCGAAGTAGAAGAAAATACACATCTTCCCCAAGATATTTTAGTGAAAGCTGCTAAAGCTATGGATGCGCTTAATCCAGAAAAACTAGGCGGATTTACGTGAACGAATATTTCCATTTTGAGGCCTGGCTGACGAAACACTGAGCGGACCGTGTCGACGAAAACGTTTTAATGGCTTATTTTCAAGATTTTTGTGAATCATATTCTTCAAATTCCCTTTGGAGAAAGTTTTCAATGTTACGTAAAAAAATAATAGTTCATAAGAAGATAAGAAGCAATGAAGAGTTAACTTCTCTGCAACAGCTCCTAAAGCAAATTGGGAAAAAGTAACAGCCTAAACTCGCGAACAAGTTATAACTTGGGATTGCAACATATTGGGTTTATTTGATGCAGGGCTACGGCCATTCTTTAAGACTTACAGCGGCAACAATGCATTCACATGCGGGAGGAAGTTTCAAGAGCTTAATGAGGTAAGGAGGCTGGAAGAGTTCTTGCGGACATTTCGTCAACTACATCAACTCCACACTTGCTGAAGTTATATAAAGAGACAATTTTCGGCAGCATATTCTCTGTGTCATGGACTGTATCATTATGGTGTAAAGATGACAAAAGTAATGTGACTTTTCCTTTTCTTGGAAAATAGGATAGAAACGTCATGTCTTTTTGGAAACCAAACTGACTCGAATACACATCTTTATTGCGAGTTTCCAAAAATTCTTCGAAAAAGATCAACGGTTGTGTGCCAGTTATCAGATGTAATATTGCTCTTAGTTCCTGACACTGGTGCAACCAATCGATCAACTATATCCTTTGGACTATTACTAGAGCTGAATGGATCTTCAGGCTGCTGACCCACATACACTTTCATATTTAGCAAGTAACAATTGCGGGCATCTACTAATGCTTCAACTGTGATGCCGTATTTCGCAGGCTTATTTGGTATGTATTGCCTGCCTGAAAGAACAACAACCACGAAACGCTTCTAATTTTTCATCAATTGTTAGATATTCTGCGGGTGAATAAGCTGCTCTATAATTTTCGATAGATTTGTCAACAACAGCTCTTATATGAGCAAGTTTGTAAATTTTTAGCCTTTCATGACGCTTGCCTCTGTTATCAAAGCGCAAGCAAGGAAGCAAAAACTGAAATCTTCGTTCGAAATATGTCCATTCCGGTGCCGTCAGTATTCCACAACTCTTGAAGATTTCTGTGATTATTCCTAAAGACACCAGCTAAATAAAGAAGACCAAAAAGAGCCTTCATTTCTACAACTATTGTTTCTCCATAATGTGGCGAATTTTTGCATCTTTCCGATTTTTCGGCAATTCTAGAATTTGTGTTTCTAACAATATCAGCCGTCATATCTTCGTCTATAAAAAGCTGAAAACATTCTATTGTGTCTTAACACTCTTTCCATAAGTTTTAACACCTGGCAAGTGGCTTATAATGTTATCAGCTCTAGTTCTAACATTTTTATTTGGTACTCGTTTGGACCATTTCAAACCATTTTTTCCTACAAAAAACGTGTTTTCAATGTCAACCTCCCAAGCTTTTTCCCTTTTCCTCCTCCATTTCTTGATATTGCTCTTCTTGTACCTCTCCCTGTTCTTTATCTTCTGCTTCTTGCTCTTGATCAGGATAGTCGCTATTAGTGCTAAGATGGTCGGTCTCTTCCTCTTCTTCATCATCTACAAAAGGGTCGATTATTTCAGACTCTTCCCAAAGTTTTAAGAGACGATCCTGATCCTTTTCCCAATCGCACATCTTGCTAAATAGCTGTAAATGAAAAAACACTGACATTATGCTGAAAAAACTTCAAAGTTTACTGTTACCTTCATTTCTTCTTTTTAAAAATGCTCGAAGTTTAGGATACTTGGAAATATCTATGTTTCCTCTATGAAAAGGGTGGACTTCAACATGGAATATTTACACCATAAGCTTGAGTGAGATTTTAATACTGCAGATTTTTCGTGAAAGTACGCCAAAAGTACGGTTTCTGAAACTAGAGTAGCAGTCTTTGTTTGGCACCATTTCTTGAAGTAAGGATGTCACGTATTTCGGCAATGTGCCACAAAATGACAAAATCAATAAAAAAATGCACGCCCGACGCTCATATATTTTATTCTTACCCTTCTACACGAGTCCTTTAGCCTGACGAGTCCTGGGCTTGCGTAAACACATTTCTGACAAATAGATATCTGTATGGTCCAGGGAATTGCTTTCAGTGGGCCTCGTGGCTCAGTGGTTCAATACTGTGTTTTTGATAAGGTGGTCCGGGTTAGATTCAAGCCGCAAGACATGTGTTTAAGGTTATGTTTGTAAAGCGTTTTTTTCTTGATTCTGGACATGCCTTGAGTTAGTTTGGCTGCGGAGGGCCATGCGTGAAGTGAAAACAAAACACAATTTGACAAATAATGTAAAGATTGTGATGCGTCAGGCATCTCGTGTATAGATGGTAAAGAATAAAATATCTGCGCCTGGCGGTGCCGCTGTTTGACTTGGAGCTAGCCGTCTGACCAAGAACACAACGATTTGGTTTGTTTACTATTTAGAGGGTTTCTTTACTATTTTAGAAGAATGTCTAATATTTCACTTCACGCATGACCCTCCGTTCGCTTCGAGGGCGCAACCAACAAAAACTAACTAAAACCAAAGCATGCCCAAAATGAAGAAAAAAACTTTTTACAAACATAAGCTCAAGAAAGTAAAAAAAACACCGACGAAAATCGAACCCGGGGCAACATCACAGGGGGAGCATTCTGACCACTGAGCTACCAGAGCACTTGAAAGCAGTTCACTGCACTTTAAAGGCATCGGTAAACTAGCATTTCAGAATGCAAGCCCAGGACTCGTCAGGTGGAATGCTCCTCGCAAGCTGTCTTTATCCGCTAATCTGACACTTGACTTACACTTGTTTTGTTTGAGCCTGTTTTGTGTTCGGTGTGGCTACAATAGCTACATTCTAAATTTTTCTACAATATTGAACTTACACTTCACTGTGATTGATGGAAACATTTTGTGTAGAGAATGTTGTAATTGTAGCCATACCGTAACCAAGCAGGCCTTGTATTTTGTGATTATTTCGAGGGATACTAACAGTTTTATAAATTTGTGAAAACCAACAAATCCTAAAACTTACTCAATCGTCATTAAAATATTGACTCATCTGTTTTGGTGTAATGTAATTTGTAGCTTTGGGTTCGATTAAAGCTTTATCAAATTTGTCTTGTTTCATTTGTCCCGGGCAACTTAAGAAAATCCCGTATTGTAACAAACTTAATGTAACACAAAAAATCTAGCAACCCTAATAACAACTATAATTATATTTATATATTGAATATACAAAAACATCCAAGTCAACAAAAGCAAATAGGGGAAAACATATAAAGTTACAACATTTTAACTCTAAATATAACATTTAACCAAAGCAGCTTTTTAATATTTAGTCATTGCTTCGTTGGTTTCAATCGCCAACAGACGCGGCATACATAAGACTAAACTTCTTGTATACTCCTGGGTTATATTACCCAAGCCGTGTTTATCTTCTGGCGCAGTTCTTCTTCATTTCTTTGATGAAAGTCATGTTTATACATGAACTTGGTCATTTCTCCCCACACATAATCTATTGGGTTGAAATCGGGGCTCTTTGAAGGTCATGGTAAAACTTGAATGTTATTTTGTCGAAACCAGTCTGTTACTATGCGGGCAGTATGGATGGGGCATTATCTCGTTGAAAAATATAATTTTGACCAAATATGGCGCCAACTGATGGCATCATAACATTTCCCAAGATATTGCAATAAGTTGCAGCAGTCAGCCGTCCTTGCACAATTTAGCACACACCTGGACCCCTAGCGCTAATCCAAGTAGTGTGTTAACGAGAGTGAGTCCTCACGGAGGAGGTAATTACCTTATCCTCCGTGAGGGCTCTCTCTCTTTTGCTTACTGAGGAGTCTTTCTCATCATGTAATTAATACATTTCCCATCCTTATCTACATTGCCTCTACCTTGCCCCTGACCCTGACTTTTCCCCTCCCCTCTTAAATAAACATAATAAAACCAGCAGTTCTGTATGTTTCTTCACTTCACAGTTTAGTTTTCAATGAAAGAACTCAAATTAAGAAATCGAGTACTCAAGAGGGTCAATTCAGAAATAGTTAGTTCGGAAATAGTTAGTTCAAAAAAGAAAAAAAGTGAAGTGCATTTGAAAGAGGAATGCCCTATTTGTTTTAGTTCTTTGGAAAAAGAAAACATTTGCACACCAAATTGGTGTGAACACAAATTTTGTTTAGATTGCTTGACAGAATGGTTAAAAACGAAGGATGTTTGTCCATTGTGTAGAAGTCATTGTGATTACATTAATATAAAATATACTAATCAAAAAAGAGCTATTGTGAAAGAAACTAAATCAATTGTAGATATTTTTGAAACTATTCTAGATGGTGATAATAATGAAGAAGATAATGAACTAGTTTATATCATTCCCAGAACATCAATGTGATAATAAAAAGGAATTTTCTGTTTATAAGAAACATTGATACTTACGATCATTTAGTCGCTGTTAGTTATATACATTAACAGTTATGGATGAGGCTGTGAAAAAGTTACATGAAGAATTTAACCAATTAACTTCAGATAATTATTATAATGCTATGCATAGCAGACCAGAATATGTTGACTTTTATTGTGAGTTTGCGGAACATTATTCGAAAGGTGCGTCCGCTTGTGCTCAATACTTCGAAAATTTCAATGTATTGCAGTTTGTAGTTGAACTGAAACAATTGGGATTTTTTGTTGAAGTGGTAAGTTTGAAGAAATATATAGGAGATCCAACTATATTAGATGTGATAAAATTGGCAGAAGAAGAATTGGGAGAACTTCAATTTGAAGTATTTGTGTAAGATACGGAGAACTTTGTGTTAGAACTTTATGAAAACTTTTTGATGTCGGAAGCCTGTTCGCGGTTTTATGCGCTTGCGGGAAATGATGCTGAAGCTCAAGATATACTGTGGTATGAGAACTATATGCAACATGCTGAGTTTTGTAAAAAAGGTGTACAAGTGTGGAGCGAGTTCTTAAAGAACAAAGACAGAGTAAAGTTTGTATTGGAACTTAATATGTTAAAATTATATTATAAGAATATATGTGTGTATTAGGAAATTTAAATGTGAGAAATGAAATGTATTTAATAAAACAAACTTAAATAAAAATTTTTTTTTATTTATTCATAAAAAAATTATTATAAATATAAAACACATTTGAAAGCGCACACATAGATGGTGACTTTGAATGATAAAAACATTTAGGTGTTGAAGCAATTAAAATTGGTTGTTCATCTAATTCAATTATTGGTTTGCTGGAATATTTTCTTAGGTAATCTGCTTTTTCGTTTCCTTTAACGTAAACAAATTGCGCTTGTTCAGTCAATTTTTTTACAATTTTTGAAAAGTGGTGTAGTGTAGTATAACCGATATTCCAATTAATGCAGTGGTGATTTTTCATTAACCATACAGCTTGCTTGTGCGCTTCAGGAGAAAGAGAATTCAAAAAAAATGGTTGCTTGAAAACATAATGACTAATTTTTTCTCCATCATAGGCAGCTAATTCTTTAGGTAGAAATTTATTCTTTTCATCTTTGAACGCTTGAATATCCAAAACTAATCTCATATTTTTAAAGTTGCAAATTTTTTAAACACAAAGTTTTTATTGGAATATGATTCAATACGTTTTTTCAGTTCTTCTCAATTTGTAATGAAAATGTCTAATTTCTTGAACATATTGTAAGATCATTACTTCATGAACTATATTAAGAACCTGCTTGGAGTTGCTCTATCTTTAAATGATCTTATACAACTAAGAAATATTTGTTCAAATGTTAAATAAATGTAGTGCTTCAAGAGGGTGGGGGTGAAATGTAATATTAAAAGCAACTTGAAAATTAAAGTTGTTTAACAAGTTTAGTGAGTGGGTTGTAAGTGAAAACTTTATCATGTAATATTAAACAATACGCTGAAGTATCTTTTTCTAAATCTTTGTTTAGTTCAAATTCTACTCTCATTACTACAGGTCCAGCTTGTAAAGATTCCTTTTGATGTGAGCAATTTATATAAGCAATAGGAGCTTTTGATTTAAAATCGCTTGGGTCAAATAAAGGTTCTTCGGTTTTTGCATAGTAAGAAGATCGAAATTGGGAATACATTTCATATAATATAGCATATTTATTATTACTTATGTCCAGGAGAAGATCATTATAGGGGTATCTTTCAGAATTCAAAAAAACTTCAATATTTCTCAAGTTTATTTCATTAAATTCACTCATATTTGATATTTTCGAATCTCTCTTCTCCTGTTGGAACGCAACTATAACATGACGAGGAGTTTCAACTCTAGTAGATGTCTTAACAGGCCAATTGTGTCTGGATGTTTTCAACAGTTCCGGATATTCAACTAATTCCCAACTTCTAAATGCAATAACTAAATCTGTTCCCTTATCAATAATTTTTGTTAATGATAATTCTTGAGGGATTGCTACTGAAATATGTGGTATATTCCAAGTTAGTTTGTGAAGAGTAATTTTTGGTATTTCACTTGGATCGGTAGTTATAATAGCATTATTGTCAGTGTTATCTCGCACAATTATTAGCTCCTGTTTTGCGTTTAATATAACTTTCCTATAGTCTTCAAAGAAACCCATTAACATTTTAAGAGGAATGCAAACATTAAATGAACCAGTTTTTTCATCAACTAATGTATTTGCTATCTTTGGTGACCATCCTGCATTTTTTAATTTGTCAGATTCATTTGTATTATATGAGAGGTAACCTTTTAGAGTGGATGTTAAACCAACATCCCTTATAGAATCTATCGTAACCCCATTCAGCTGATATCTCATTTCTCTAAAGAGAAATGCTATCCCATTGTTTACAAGAGATAGTGTTTTAGAAACTGTTCCATCTGCTTTAGATAATTTTCCCTCTATGTAAAGAAAACTTTCGCAGGGAAGAGTATACTTTTCAATTTCATGAACGGGAATTAGTATTTCATCATTGTTGCTTAATTTTGTTGGCAAATATGGCTCATAAGAATGCAACTCTGAGTGAGTAATAGAATTGTCAATACAAAGTTTTTCGCTAACATTAAGTATACTCATTTCAAAAGTTTAAGTCCAAGTGATTTAAGAAATTGTTTGTTTGTACTTGTTAATCTATTAGCGTTGACTCGACTACTAAACTTAACTTTATTATGTTTAGCTTTATATGTTTTTTGAATTTGTTGAATATTGGCTGTTGATTGAATATCGTTTCTATTATAAAAAATAACCATTATAAATTTAGTTTTTTTACATGTAATCTTAGTGAAACAGTTTCTTTTCGAAAATTTACAAAATCGAGATTCTGATCTAATATTTTAACAGTAATTTTGTCTATTGCTTTCACTATTACCGGAAAATAAATAATATTTTGAGGACTTTCAATTATTTTAAATCCTGGCGAAACGTTTGGGAAAAATTGATGTATAATATGGACAGGTCTTCCGTTCAGATAGGAACCTTCAGCAATACTGCAATCTATACATAAGGAATTAACTTTTATAATTTCAGCTGGATTGTCTGATAATTTACTTTTTCCATCACCTTTAATAGTCTGGTTTTTAAATCCTAAAATTTTTCCAATAGTTCCATCTTTAAATGTAATATCAGCCGTAGATTTCATTTCAGATTGTAAAGTGTTATGATTAGCATATAAGTGAAAAGATATTCCTTTTTTATCAAAAATATTTTGTAGAAATTTATTTATATCGCCTATTTCATAACTACCAGCAGGTATTTCAACATAATCGTTTGAATTCCCGTAATACAGTTTGTTATTAGTTTCATCAATGTTGGGAATGGCATTAAAAGTTTCAAAATTTGTTAGTCCTATAACATAATCTGAGTCTTCATCTAAGTAAATTGGTGGATTAAATGATGCAAAAAGTTCACTACTTTGTGCAGAAAGAGCTATTGTAAATGACATGTCAGTTCCCACAACCTCTTTAAAATAAAGAATAGTTCATAATTACATGTTTATATAAAGAAATTGTAGACAAAGTTGCCCACAAATTGATGAATCATATGATTGATAGGAATCATGATTATAAAAGATGTCATTTTTGCTACCATCGCTAAAGAAGTATGATATTATTTCTGCAGGTGGTCTTAAACCTCCAAAACTATCAAAATAAATAATTTGTTTACCGTGCTTTACATAAGCTGTCCAATGAGTTCCTGGACCATATTGATCATCCAAATTAATAATAGCACATTCAACTTTATTTATAACTTTTGGTAGTTTATTACGCATAAATATTCCTCGAAAATTAGGGATTTTCAAAAGCCTCACATATTTTTTTAACTGAAAATTTGAAAGTGGTTTGCGAGGTAGCATATTTAACAGTTTTTTGCATAGGGTTTCAAATATAATCCACAACCTTGCTTATAAGGTCGCAAAAAGAGACCTTTACCAACTGACATTTGCTCTATAGCCTTATTATGTCTTTTTTGTTCTTCAAGTTTATTTTTTGCACTTTTAACCGCATTTATTGATGAAGCAATTCCTGCAGCTCCCCCACTTAGTGCTCCCAATGCAGAGAGTCCTGCAAATATTGGAATTAGCGGTAACAAACCACCGAATTTTGGAATTGGGATAATTCTTTTAGCAGGTTGTTTTACCTTTACGTTTCCTTTACTGATAGATGCTAGAGCATCTTCAGCCGCAATTCGTAAATTTTTGTATTTTCTTCCCAATATCCCCCTTTTCGCCCTTCGTAACGCTGACTGAAATGAGATAGTCCTGGTAGTTCTTTTTCGTTTTTTCAATTTTATTCCTTTGCCTTTTTTTATTCCTTTTCCTCTCTTTTGAATACCCATACCTAACTTAGACTTAGTTTTCATAATACCCGCTATTCCTAGTGCGGCTAATCGTTCGCCTAAAGAAGCGTCACTCGATTTAAATCTTTGAAAAGCTCTTTCCGCTAATAACTGATCTGCCCTGTTGCGATTCTTCAAGTCAGGAAATTTATAATAAGCGATATCGTGTTCTTTGCAAGCTTCGTCTAAAGGATTTTTACTCTTATCTCCTCGCTCAAGACGTTTAACAAGTTTTGTTCCTGGACCACAATATTTGTATGATGGAATGTGTAATTCAAAAGGTAGTTTATTAATAAGACTGTTTAGTGAACCACCTTTCAACACGAGCATTAAGCTTTTAATAGAGCTAGATGTAACATATCCCATTATATATATAATATGAAGTTTACAGTTCCTTTCTTCATTGAAACAGTTAGAGCTTGCTCAACACTGATCTAATGCAGATCGAAAAGCAACAGCTTTCTTTACCGATAACAAATCATGATCTAGATATAATAAATTTTAGAAAGCATGGTGTCTTGTTTGGAGGTTCATGTAAAAGAGCAATAGTTGTAGGACCCTCTGGATGTGGGAAAACTAATGTAATTATTGCCCTATTAACTTCCGAAAATGGGTTAAGATTTGGAAATGTGTATATTTACTCAAAATCATTATATCAATCAAAATACGAGTTTTTAAGAAATCTATTAAACTCAATTAAAGAAATAGGATATTTTGAATCATCTCGTGAAGAAGATATATTACCACCGAATGAAATTAAACCTAATTGTATAATCATATTTGATGACATTGTTTGTTGTGATCAGAATATTATGAGAGATTACTTCTGTTTCGGTAGACATAAAAATACTGATTGTTTTTATTTAAGCCAAACATATTCAGCTGTTCCTAAACAATTAATTAGAGATAATACCAATTTGTTAATAATATTTAAACAAGATGGTACAAATTTAAAACATATTTATGATAATCATGTAAATACCGATATGTCTTATCAACAATTTAAAGACTTATGTGGTATTTGTTGGCGGTCAGATTATGATTTTGTAGTTATTGATAAAGATTGCAACATGAAATCTGGTCGTTATCGAAAGGGATTTGATAATTTTAGAAAATATATATAACCATCATTTCAATTAAGTTAATATTAGTTCATAATCTAAACTATATCTATAAACATGAACGAGAAAATTGCAAAAGAACTAGTGAAAGCTCGTAAAGCCGTAAAGCGAAAATATCAAGCCCTAAAGTCAGATATAGCAGAATCAAAAATTCGCCAAGAAAAAGAGTTAAAGCCCATTACTCAACCTTTGCAGGAATTCATTAAAACTATAAAATCGGAACAATTAATAAAACGGGAAATATCTTCACCTTCGTTCTTGTCAACTCTTCAACATTCTAAATTTTCACCTATCAAACAACAACCAACAAGAAGACAGACAAACATATATAAAAAATATCTCCCCACTGAAATACCATCATTTTTGCAAGATGAAGAAATATATGAGAAGAATGATGATAGTGATAATGATGATGTTTTTTTACCCAGCCCTAGTCGCAGATTGAGTTCTATAATGACATCTCAAGCAAGAGGGCGTACTTCTAGTCCAAACGAGTCCACTATAATCGAACCAACTGACGAAGAAGTTAGACAAGACATCCTTGAATTAACTAGAACTCCTGCTTATGAGGAATATCTTGAGGCATTTCATCCGCTCGTAAGAACATTTGTTGATTTGGCAATTAGGGGTAGACGAGATGTGGATAACACTCACGGTCTAACTCATGACCCTGTAGCGGAAAAATGGAAAATTGGAGATAGTTTAATTGATTTTGAAAAAGAAAATTTGAAAGTTAAAAATTTAACCTACAAAGGAACTCCCGGATTGTATGAGCTCATTTTTTTCCAAGATCCAAAGGGTTATACATCAAAAGATCTTGAAAATTATATGGATATTTTAAAAAAAACAAACGCTTATAGAAGAAATTATGATTCTAATGAACAGATACAGGGAACTACCGATCCGAAATATCTAACAATAATTAAACCATATTTAATTGAAAAAAAAATACTGAAACAATCGAGCAAATCGACTACATCCAGCATTTCAAGCGTTTCAAGTCTAAGCAGATTAAGACCACCTCAAACACGTCAGAGAACAACAAAAACAAGATCTACAAAAGGAGGAACGTTGTTAAATTTATCAAATAAAAAAATTGATTATGTCTATTATGATGATGTAAACGAACTAGTGGAAAGATTAAAATTACTAGTTTCTTCACAAATGGCAGGTCATACGGGCCACCAAAATGAGATTATATCAATATTGGAAGAACTTCGAGAAGCAAAAATAATTGTATAAAAGGTAATTAATTGCAAAGAAACAATTATTATGTTATAGTCCATGAAGGTAAAATGTCGATTGATAAATTCGGATCACACATACTTTTCAAAGATCAAAATAAATTATTAGAATATAGAAATGCTCCTTCTTCTTCTTCATCTTCTGAGATCTTAAATATTGTGGATATTAATAAAGTAAAATTGTATTATAACATTGTTTTACCTTTTATCGGAAAATGGGATGCCATTAATAATCAATATGAATTACTTCAAGATGGAAGAAATACATATGTTTTCCCATTCAAAGAGGGATATATAGAGAAAGTTGAATATCCAAAAGAAGATGTTGCTCTTCATATAAACGGTAAAGCAGTAAAATATGGAACGAAAATCAAAATTATATTAGGTGATATAATCAGTTTCCACAACGCTAAAAAATCGATAACATATTTGCCTTTGTTTTATGGAGAACTTGTAATAAAATGTCCAATTATAATAGAACAATAAACATTCTTAATTTACAACTATGACTGTTAACTTTAAAGAAGAAATTGTTAATGAACTTCATAAGCCAAGCAGAAAATATTACAAACGTCGGAGGGTTATAGTAAAAGGTTTAAATGATTTATGGCAAGCTGATTTAGTCGAAATGATACCTTATTGGAAATTGAATAGAGGATATCGTTACATGTTGGTAGTAATTAATGTATTCTCAAAATATGTTTGGATAGAACCAATTAAATCAAAATCAGGAAAAGAAGTTACTCAAGCTATGAGAAAAATTTTGGAAACTGTTGAAAATGTTCCAAAACACCTTCAAACTGATATGGGAAAAGAATTCTTTAACAAAGATTTTCAAAAGTTAATGACTGATTTTAGCATAAATCATTATAACACTTATTCTAATTTAAAAGCCAGTGTGGTGGAAAGAGTGAACAGAACTATAAAAAATTTAGTGTGGAAAAAATTTTGTTTGCGTGGAAAGTACAAATGGATTGATATTATAGATGAAATAGTTCAGAAATATAATAACACAAAACATTCGACAATTAATAAAAAGCCAGTTGAAGTTAACAAAAATAATGAAAAAGACATTTTAAGATCATCTTTTACTCGTGCAAAAACAATCGATCCAAAGTTTCCAAAATTTAGGGTTGGTGATTATGTGCGGATAAGCAAGCAGCGAGAAGCATTTTCCAAGAGTTACACGCCGAATTGGTCAAATGAAATATTTAGCATAAAAAAAGTTAAAGTTACAAATCCTACTACATATTTGCTTCAAGATGAAAAGAACCAAGAAATTGCAGGAGGGTTTTATGGAGAAGAGTTGCAGAATGTTAAACATCCAGATGTCTATTTGGTAGAAAAAGTATTAAGAAAAAAAGGAAATAAAGTATATGTTAAATGGCTTGGATTGGATAAATCACACAATTCATGGATTCTTAAAAGAGATGTATTATAATTTAATGGTTGTACCTTAAACGTATTTTAGTTAAAATTTTTATATATTTTTTTTTATCAAATAAAACAAATGGTAGTATTGAAATATTTTATTAAAAATCAATTTAAATTTAAACATTAAACCTTTCATTAAAAATCTTGTTCCTATGTTCCTTACTCAGAAATATGTCCAAAACATTTTGACATTGCACAATTCTTCTATCAAATCGAAGTCTGTCTGCATAAAATTTCTGATATTCAGATATTCGCGCTTGCCTGTAAGCAAAGAACCACACCACCATCCAATATAGTTTATTTTCATCCTCACAAATATTGACCGATTTCTTCATAATATTTCTTCGTTGAAAGATTATTTTTTAATTTTTCTTCCAATTGTTCCGGATACAACAAAAGCATTTCCAGCATCACACATACATTTTCACTGTTGACATTCTGATTTGGATTTAGCACTTCACATATGTCGGATAGAATGTTTCTTGATTGTGTGCAAAGGCTAGTTTGAAACAATTTGAAATACTTCTCAAATTCTTGTTTGTTAATTATTTGAATTCTATAATCCACAATCTCAATGAGCGACCTTAAGGTGTCAACAGAACTGCATGAAAAATAAACATAATTTCCATGCAATTTTTGAATTTTTAAGATGAGGCAATCATTATATTTATGAAAGCTTAAAGTAATGTTACCACACATCAACGATTGTGTATCTGAATTAGAAGAATAAAAATAATTAGCTATCACTCCCTGGTATTTCAACAGAGCTTTCCATTCATCTTCATTTAGACTCACATAAAATCCGTTTCTGCTTCCAATAAGAATTCTTGGTGAAAAATCACTTAAACTTATTCCAACAGCTATGAGCTTGGACGATGAATTATTTAAATAATACACTTTAGAATTTAGAAGTTTTTCACTAATTTTTATACATGAATCGTCTTTCTTAAACACATTATTAGTATTAGTGCTATACCCATTTACTTTACTGAAATTAGTATACATGTTTATTATTAAGTGTGATCTGGTAAACTGAACTGTTTCGAGATAGTCTTTGATGATATAATATGATCCCCACCAGTTATCATCCCCACTCTTTTATCAGAAATTTTAAGGTTGTTCGTTTTAATTGTATTCTTATTATTCTGTTTTAAATTTATAATACATAAGTCCTAACACTGTTATGAGAGAAAGTAAACCTACTGTTAATACTACATTAATAATATAAGACATATAACACTTGGAATTTTCTTGCTCGTTAAAAAGGGTGTTGTTTAAATATGTAAGATTTGTTGATTTTATAGGGTTTTCTCTATGTATCAATTCGGAACATTCATCATTTTTACGTTTGATGATCCAATTTGTGTCATAAATGGTATTGTTTACATAATAATATAAAATTTTGAAGAAATTGCTATTAATGTTCATCTGCTGCATTTTAAAGAAAAATGCTTGGCTGCTATTATTAATTTTTTCAATTCTCATATGATAACATGATTGCGGTAATTCATAATCCGATGTATTTTTGAAACAAACTAAACTATGTGTCACTTTATATGGAATATGCACATATAAAGTATTTCTTGTAATGTAATATAACAAAATATATGGGGTAAGAGACATGATTAAAACACCTTAAAATTTTAATTCTATATTCTAATAAACAAGAAGAGACAACTCTATTACAGTATCATCGACTGAATGATGACATTTACAATAATTCAAATTATAAATAGCAAAAAAGGGATAATTAAATTTAAAACATAACAATTACAATATTTTGGATGCCATGATGACATTCGCAACAGTCAAAATTATAAACGAGAAAAAGAAAATGTTTGTATTAAATTTTGTCATAACAACATCTTGGTCTTCACATTTCTTCATCTTACAAAGCCACAAACATTCAGCTAAGTCACACTTGTTGTGAAGTCTATGATGTTCTTCAATAGGACAATCATCAATCGTCCATTCAAAAATTTCAGCACCAGAGTAAAAACATTTGCAAATATCAGCAATTAACAAATAATAAAAACCTGCACGAGCTAAAACTTCGGGCCTTAATTTTCCCTTCCATTTATTAAATGTTGAAAGTCTTTTTTCATAACTTCTATATGAAATATTATCAATTTCTTTATCACAACTTTCTAAACACATGCTTTGGTAGTTAGGCTACCTTTAAGTAATACAAAGCTTTTTCCTATCTTAAATAAAATCCAACAACCTTGAAAAATCGGTTTAGAAGAGAGGGAACATTGTTTTATAATAATTCTTTATGCTCATCTGCCCATTGATAAAAAAGAATATCATGATGACCCCATGAAAGTGTATCAAAGCTGTCCGGAATTTTATATCTTTTGTCGTCTGAAGAAGTTAGAGCTAATTTATTCACCAATTCAGTAAACATATTATGTAAACGAGATCGAAAGGTATACATAGTGCAAAACGTTTTTGAATTATTTTCAACTACATCTTTGTAATGAATATATGTTAACTGATTTTTGATACTACTTTTTTTAACCCCTTTTGCTCTTTTAAGCAAACCACTTTCTGTTTTAATGCAATATGCTTTCGCTCCGGTTCCATAAAAACTTTCAATAGGTTCACCAGCATATTCATCTTTAAATTTTCCAACCACAGATTTAGTAATTGGCATATTATGACAATTGCCGATTTGATAATTTGAAGTATCAAATCTATCTATATTACCCTTTATGTCATCATAAACATTTTCGGTTTGAATTTCTAAAATGAAGGAGTCTGTATCAGTATACAAGAGTTTAACTTTTTCACCGTATGAAGGTTTAGGAAAATTGTAAAAGAAATCATACATTAAAGTTTTTGATATATCCGATATGGAAAATCCCACATAAATAGGTTTATTATATTCAACTAAAACTTTTTGCATTTGAACCGCAACTAAATTTTCTGAAAATATGGTTAAGTCTTTGAAGTAAGGTTTTGCAATAAGATTTTCTGCGCCATCTTTTCTACTGTTTTTTGCCCATTCAGTAACCAACCTAATATCAGTCCTTTTGTCAACATTTTCCATTGTTTTTCCATAAATGCTATTATTCGCTACTTTATATGTACTTTTTTCAAATTTGTTTTTAGATTCATTTCTTAACTTGGTGTTTAAATCAATATATTTTTTTAGCCATGGTGATTGATAAAACTTTAAAACTCTATATATTTTAACTATCTCTATGCCATTTTCAATGCATTGTTTCAATAAAGAATAATGAAGAACATATTTTTCCTTATTATTTAAATTTGGAATTAACTTTGACCATTTTGAATTAGGAGGTTTGTAATTTTCAGGACAGAATGGAAATTCATTATGTTGATCATGTAATATATTTGGATATTTTAAATCAACTTCAAATACATATCCTGATTCTGCAGTGTCAGAAATATTCATTATGTTTAAATTTTCAATTTCATCGTTTTATAACCAAATGAAATTATTTGTTGGAAGATATTGTGACATTGCATAACCGTACAAGTTTGTTGCATCAAGATACAAAATATATTTGCTTGGTTCTGATGGATCATAATTTGAGAGAAATATATTATTTGCTTCAGATTTTCTACTTATACAGGTACTGACTCCTCCACGAACATTACTTTTAAAAAAATGTAACATATCAGGATCGGTTAACAATTCTAATTCTACCCCAGTGTAACGTAAACATGCGTCAAAACTTAAACCGGGAAAAGTGTAATAATGAGCAGGATCTAATTTATAAGTGTTAATACATGTTTTTCTAAAATTTTCGAAAACATCTGCAAGGAGTAACACATCAGATTTTAAATAAATGTCAGAATATTCGCCAATCGAATTGCATTGAAACAAATTAAATACGATGTTGGCTCTCTCATACTCTCTTTCGGAAATATGTTCATCTGTTAGATCATTATAAAAGTTTTCCTTATCAGGCAAATTTACCTCATCTAGTTTCGAGTAGTTGTCGATATATTTATATGGAAAAACTTCTTTTTGACGAATATATTTAAATTGTTCTTTGTCATTAAAGTATTTTGATACTTCTTTACATTGAAGATCATCAAGCGTTTCAGATAGATTTGCCAAAGAATATGGTAAAAATTGAAATGAATCTTTAAATCTAATATGAAAATATTTTTTTTTAAGGTATTTGATTTTTTATCGAAATAGGAGCCAACTTCAATATGTTTATCAAATGAAATATATTTTTCTTTATTTTGAGCTATTACAGATAATTGTTCATTATTTTGACATATATTCTTAATAAACAAATGGGAATCATAATTCCTCAAATTATGTAATATTACAGGAATAAAATTTGGTTGTTTGTAATTTAAATTACAGATGGAATGTGCAGGACCTCTATATTTTCCAGTGATATGACAATGATCAGCAACTTTATCATTATCAATATTTGTCACAAATATGACACTCATTAGTGTAGTTCAAATGTATTTTATCTAATTCAGATAATTTATTCATTTTTTTATGAACTTTAAGATATTTGCTGTTTAAATTACAAATATCTCTCTCTAAAAAATTTATAAAGATTTGGGCACTGTTAGGTCCTCTATATAGTTCAAATTTGGAAAAACTATCATCAAAGGAACATTTAATATAATAAGCAAATGAATATGGAAGGTGTTCACATTTTTTAATTGTGTATGATGCAGAATTATCTAATTCGACTTCCATGTCTGAATTATTATCATCATTATTTAATAGAGGCTTAAGAATACATTCGAAGTCAGCATATACAACGAAAGGAATTTCCATCTGTTTTTGAATGTTAATAAATTTAAGAATATTTCCGGGAGAATTATTTCCAAATTTATCGGCTTTGATTTCTGTTGATGGTAAATTAATTCTAACAAAATCACAATCAAAATTGTTGTGTCTAACTAAGTATTCTTTAGTGCCAAAATATTGTAAACAACCATCACAAAGATGTATTTTGCCATTATGATTAGAAACTTGCTTTGAAATTAATTTAGACAAATCGGAAATGTAAGAGTAATGAAAATTTCCATCATCATCACTAATTAATAACAAGTTCACATGAACTACTTTCTTATTTTTTGTATAGTGCAGGGGACCAATTATTTGATATTCAAATTTAAAATCTTTTTCAAATTGTTCGAGGCCATACACATTAATTGAAATTTCATTTTGTGATTCAAATTTTGGAATGTCTTTTAAAGTAACTGGAAAGTTTATACCTGTTACGTTCAACAGTGTTGTGAAATGTGGGTATGATGTAACTTCACAGGCCAGTCCTGTAGGAGGATGAATTGCTGCAACAATGGACCACGCGAAGCAGCAGTTATCGTTGTTCCTAGGATTTATAACTGCATGCTTCATCCTTATTTCTTCAGGTAATGGAATGTGTGCTGACGCGCGAAGGGGATTATATTTGTTGATGTTCACTTCCAAATGCAGAATTTTCACTAGTATCCATCCTGAAAAGAATAAAAAATAAAATAAATACAATTTTAAAAATTAATATTTTTAAAATGATAATTTTTTTAAAATTGGCCATATTTTTAGAATATTTTCAACAAAAGAAAATAGTTTACCTGAATCACGTTCTGCTAGTTCATCAGATTTTCGGTCTATGGTTTGCAACATGTCTTCCAAGATCAATGAGAGTGTTGTGCTGCTACATATAATATGGAATGGTGTGTTAAACGATTTTACTTCATACTCCTCATTGGTCGGATTGAAATATAACCCAAACAATTCCAAATTTAATTTTAGCGTTATTAGCCTTTTTAATTCGGCTTCTATTACAGTTACAATTTTCTTCAAAATTGTATTAAAAAAACTTTTAATGTTGACTTCAAATTGATCTGCCGAAATCCTGTACGATATTATTCGTTTTTGAAACGCAGATTTAATAATTTGGATTCCATCTTTACTTCTGATTATCGCATTGTCTTTGTGGCTATTTGTTCTCAAATGACTTGCCCACATATTTCGCCTCACAGTTTTTTTACATTCCTTGCAGTATTTATCATCTGAAAAAAAAAACGAAGTAGAGGTTAGTTTAAACATTAAAACTTTACTTATACATATAAAACATTGGAATTGCATTTTGAAAATCTTAAAAATAAAAATGTCTCTTCTTGTGAAGCTGCTTTTACATTCGGCTGGGAAATGATGAAAAGGTTTGAAACTCATTGTTTTAAATAAAGGGATTTTGGGAAGGTTTAGATTGTTATCGATGGAATTTACCAACTCCTCAAAATTGTTTGTAATCCAATGCTGTCTTTACATTCAACAGGTGAAATAATGAACATTGTTAAAATTCATTGCTTTAAATTAAAGGAATTAAGGGAATGGATGGATGGTTAAGGGATGGCATTTACCAACTCATCAAAACTGTTTTTTATTCGACTCCACTTCTCCTGATCTTCTTTATTAAAATATTTCACAGAATCTAAAGAATAGCCCAAAGTTTTTAATTTTGAAATAATTTTTTTGTTTTTTGAATTAAATTTCTTTTGTACAATAAACGATTTATTTTTTACATTAAAAAATGTTTTGTCTGTTTTAGAAAATGTATTATTTGTCTGTGTTTGTTTCGTTTGTTGCATCTGTGTTGCGAGGCCATATGGTTTATTTTGAATTTCAAAAAATGTATCGTCTGTTTGAAAAACTATCGTCTGCGTATCTTGTTCCGTCTGCGTCTCTTTTGTATTGTTAAATTGTTCTGTTTGGGTTTGTTTACAATTATTACAATTTTGAATAGAAGGAGGTGGAGAATTCATACTATTCCATGAAATGTCGCTAAACTGATCATTTCGTAACATAAAATTTTGAACTGGAATGAATTCATCAGTATTTTCAGAGTTATCAATAGAAAATTTAAAATTATTTGCTGCAATATTTGTTGGTGACGAAGTAGAAGCTAGAAGTGGACTTTTCTGTTGGTCATAACTTACAAAATCGTTATCGTTAGAGCCATTAGGAATATTTTGCCCGCAGGAAACTGATAAATTACTTAAGGTAGATTTTGAAGAGAAATAGTTTGATTGGTTATTTAATAAGAGAGATTTGAGAATGGTAGAACTTTTTACTGCGGGACTTTCTTGACTACAAGGTATCATATCATCATCATTATCACTAAATCTATTGTCTGATATGTTTAAATTAGTATTTTCAATGTTATTTGATTGTTCATCGATTCGCGAACAAGAAGGTCCTGCTAAAGTTGGATCAAACGATCTATTTAGTGGCAGTTCCACATTATCGGATGGAATTCCTAATAAATCTTTAAATGTTGTCAAATCATCTAAGACTTGTGATGGAATTTCACTCTCACTATTTTTTCCCCAGTTTAAATTATTTTCCACCACAATATTGTTATATTCAAATGAATTTAAATTAAAATTATTATCCAAAGGTGTGATTTCAATATTTTCTTCTAAAGTTAGATCAAAATTATTATTTTCCATAGCTATCGTTTCAATATTTTCTCCTAAATTTAAATCAAAATCATTATTATTTAAAGCTGTGATTTCAATATTTTCTTCCAAATTTAGATCAGAATTATTATTTTCCAATGCTGTCGTTTCAACATTTTCTTCTAAAGCAAGATTGTCTGCAGTTAAATCTAGCAAAATTTCATTGGAATTATTATAATGTGTGCTACTCTGTTGATTTAATACCCTTTTAGAAATGTTATTTTTAACAATACCTTTTACCATTTCTTTAAAATCTTTGGATCTTTGGCTTAAAGCTTCACTATTGTCACTAAGAATTCCCGGT
>MU186560.1:61962-88426 GCA_016904865.1 Pissodes strobi | reverse complement strand
ACAAAAAAGTTAAGGGGGGTGGGAAAATATAAAAAATGACCCTGTACTTATCAATACGCTCTTAATACCATAAAACAATTATTCTCTAACTCGCCTGGTAAAATATGTGCATTAATATTTAGAAAAATGTAAGATATCAATTATTTCACCCGTTATTTCATTACTTCGTATACATTCTTCAAAAAGGTTTTAATTTAAAGTAGTATTAAAGAGAATTATCCATCGGATTAATAATGCCGTTGGTGGTTCATTTTAACAAACTCATAAAATGCGCTTAAGAAATAGAAAGCCTGGTTGTTTCCTGCCTCTAAAACCCTAAAATATTTAAATGTCTCTCTATACTTTCGTATGCGGAGTCAGAGATAATGATAAAACAGTGCTCCCGTGCTTTTTGAGTTTTATGTAAATTTTTTAAGGAAAATAAATGTTAGAGAACCCCAAACTAAATTCGTGAAGCTTGAATAAGCTATTTTAATAAAGTAGACGAAGCCCGGAGTAAATTCATATTTGAATATTCGTAAGGCGGAAGTATTGTAAAAAAAAAACAGAAATAGCCTATTTCCGTATACTATAATAACTTGGTGTATTTCAACGACTGCAACTGCCACATTACATTATTGGTGTTTTGACCAAATTAATGTATAATAGTTTAACGTTAACAAAAATCTAAATTTTGAGCCCGAAATTCAAAACGTTTTTCAAACTATTATCCTTATTGGAATATCAATTGGTTTTCAAGCGGATTACCTTTATGGGAAAGTTCCTCTGGAAGGCCCTAATCCCTTACAGTGCAATTATCTTTATGGGAGAGCCGCTATAGTTATCCTAACCGATACCAATTTAGCTATCTTTACGGAAAAGCTCCTTTAGAAGGTCCTCCTCTTTCAGGGCAATGACCTTTATGTGAGAGCCCCTATGATTACTTTAATTTAGATCTGATCATATTCCTTAATCCCTTATACTTTTTAGAGCAATAACCGTTACAAGAAAGCCCCTTCGCATGGTCATATCCCCCCTCCAGTTTATTTATCTTCATGGAAAATTATCTCTGGGACCAATCCCAACTTTAAGCTCCGTTCATTCAATACTTTTTTCTCTTAGGAAAATGTCAGTCTGGGTCAGGGAGAGATCCTCCTTCTCACAATGACTTGCTCCTCTCTGCATGTTACTTCTTTAGGGTGGCTAGATAACCGAACGTTATCCGCTTTTTTTGCAGCAACAATCGGCAAACACCAGTCTGTAGGTTAATCTACCTTCATTATCATCTTCATTCATTTTTTATTTCACTTCGTACTTATTCCATTTTACCCCTCCAGTGCCTTTAAATGAATTTAGAAATGAACCAAAAAAGTAAATATGTGTTTTTTTATTTCTAGATTTTCAATTAAATGTACAGTTTTAATGATTTTACGTTTTAATGATTTTACTTAAGTGAATGGTTTTCCATTTCATAATTTTCAGTTTCTCAAGAGCAGGTCGACCCGAAAGATTGTCATTTGTCAGCTACAAACATTTTAGTTTCCCCTTTAACTGCCATGTAATCTGCAGCTAATTTGATGCGTCCTTTGGCACTTTTTTGATAGTTTACCAGCACCAATCAATAACACTGATGTATTCCTTGTGAGTCGCTTCGGTGCGAATAGGCCTACATCGGTGTCAATCGGTTAGTTTTAACCATCATCAGTTATATTATCCAATGATTACATCTCGAGGATCACTGGAAATCCAATGCGCATGCCAAATACTCGTTGCCGGCTGCCTTTCAAAACTTTTTAATGCTAACGGAACATGACTCAGAAAGAAAACACACAATTTCAAAAACAACGAAATCACTTCTATTGTCAACTTATAAAGCAGGTCATGGCTACGGAATCCCCTTCCTAAAGTTATATTAACTTAATATTTCTTAAATAAATCTCTACTAGAGAGGGGAGAGTATGCGTGTGGTATGGTTAGAAATTACTTGCAGCCGCGGTATCAAATGGTACAGTAACAGTGACTAAGCTAATAAGGTTTATGTTACAAGCCAATCCAATCACCAGGATCTCGCTTACGGAAACAATCAAACAATAACGGCTCTGCAACGGTAAAAATCTCATCGCGGTAGCGGTACGTACGGAGAGTTACGGTAGTGGATGGAATGACGGATTGCTAAGCAACCTGACAGCATACGGACTACCACCAGCACTGCATCTATGCAGTATGTGCTAGATTTGGTTAAACTAGATCAGAATCAGATCTGGTAAGCATAAATTAGATTCAGCAGTTTTGGACTAGCTCGTACTAGACTTAATTAAATTGGGTTAAAAACAAACTCAATCGCTTTTCTTTGGGCGGATCAAATAAATAATTGATAATTAAATAAATAATTGATAATTTTATTTTCCATAGACATAATTTACAATGAGAATGAAAAATAGGCCACAATACATTAGATAAAATTGCTTAAATATGCACCTAGATGACCTAACATCTGTATGTGCAAATGAAAACGAATAAAAAGCTAATAAGAAATTCCGGATTGTATCAATGAACTAGAAATTAATATAACAATCATAATACACAACATAATAGATTACATAAAGAAACTAAGAAAAAAACAAAGACAAACATAAATAAAAAAATAAATTAAATAAACAAACACACCCGATCAAATAATATCATCAAAAAAGGACCACACCTATACTAAAACAAATCTTTAAGTAATTCCAAGTTTTCAACAATATATGTTCAACACTTTTTCCCTAAACAGACTAATTTTTCCCATGGTAAAACTGATACATGATAAAGACCACACCATACAACTGTACCATAACGAATTAATGACTCGACAATGGCTTTATAAACAGAAATGGTAAGTTGTTTGTTTAAAATTTCTCTTAGTATATAAAATTTGTGAATTAATTTTCTTAATTTTTTTGTAAGATAAAGAACATGGTGATCCCATTTCAAATGCTTGTTAACAATAACGCCAAGATACTTAGTATGTGATGTCTCTTTAACAACATTGTTAAAATTTTCAACATGTATAAAATGAAAATGAGGACGATCAGCTTCAGTAGGAGAAAATGCGATATAATTACTTTTTGTACGTTAAGCGTTAACTTAAAACTGTATAGCCAGTCTTTAATTTTCGACAGCCCATTTATTGTTTTTTCCTTTACATTGTGCCATGTTTTAGCTGAGAATATTGCTGCAGTACCGCTGCATATGAAATTAATGATCCATTTTCAGTTAGTAGGTCTATCAAAGTGATAAAAAGTATTTGTCCTAAAACGGTTCCCTGAGGTACTACTATTCTTACGTTAAGAGGATTACTAATTGTATCACCAATCCTCAGATATTGATTCCTATCACTTAGGTAGCTCTGAAAGACACTCAACACAGTGCTTCTAATACCACACCCAAACAGTACATTCAGTAGCCGGTCATGAGGCACCGTGTCGAATGCCTTTGCTAAGTCCAAAAATACTGCGATACATTTCTCGCTTTTATCTAAGTTGTCTGTAATTTGTTTAGTAAGTTCGTAGAGCGCATCGGAAGTCCCAGGACCGCTCAAAAATCAATACTGCTCTCTTGAAAGGACATGGTGTATTTGAAAGAAATTCAGTAGGTATTCCTGTTGGTAATATTCATGATTTAGTTTCCGGATTATTTTCTGTAAGTCATTTCTATAGTTTTTGTATATTCTATCATTCAATTCATCAAAATTTAAAAGAAGTTTCCTCTTCATCTTGTCTCTGTTTTTAATACTTGATATTATCCCGTTTATTATCCAGGGCTTACTTACGCTTGGCATGTTCACTCTTTATGTGTATTTTTGTACTACTACTTCTATCATGTATGTCAGTTATTATTTTATAGAATTCGTCAGTGGGCTCTGTTACCTCGTTTTTTAGCAGTACATTATTCCAGTTTTATGTCTTTAGCATATTAGGAAAATCAGTTTCGTCTATTTTGGCAACTTTCCTAGTCACAAGCTTTGTTCTAGTAGTATGGTTATTATCCGGTCGATTTAAGTGCACATTAATCATAACAGGATAATGATCAGTTAATTCAGACTCTAGAATACATGAATTGCAATTTAGATTCCCGATATTTAGTTTATTTCTCACAAAAATATGAACCAAGCATGAGCTTGTTTCTAATGTTACACGAGTTTGTGCGTTAATGTATGAGACGAAGCCAAAATGATTTAACAAAGAAAGGTATGAGTTTACTATACTATCATTTTTTTCGAGAATATTAATTTTTATATCCCCCAGATGGACGCCGAAATGAATTTGTTGCTTGTTAGTGTTGGGCGGTCTATATAGACACATAGCATTAAACATTTTATTAACGACAATATTACTACCCAGCGGCGGATGGGGGGGCCGGGAGAACGGGAAATTTCCCGAGGGGCCTCTTACTGTGGGGTATCATGGGGCCCCTACTGCTACAAACTACAGATGGGCCACAGGCCTAAAAATTAAATACCGCGTGTTAATAAAACTTGTTGAGGCCTCTTGACCCTTGGTTCTTGGTCTATAATTATTACTCTCTCACTTGGAGGAAATGTCAATCTTAATCTATCCCACATAAATCAAATTTTAAATAAAAAAGTATATTATATAGGTAGGTTAGAAATCTGGTATTAAACGTTACAAATAACAAAACAACTGCAACTGGCAACGCAGCAATTCCGCTATACGCGTGAGTGTCATTACTGATTACTGTATCTATGTCTCTGTAAGTTTAAGTTAATGGATGGATAGTGGATCCGAAAGAAACGATTCTAGGTAATTACCGAATATTTCTATTTTAAACGCAGTAACATATCATAATCATATCATAAAGCATTAATAAAAAGAATGTCAGTAAAATATGTTGAAAGCCAGCGATACTGCAAATAACTTCTCGTTATAGGTAAGTTCAATTAGATCGAGTAATCACCTAATTAAAGACTAAAAACTCAAATCATGATCTGTCACATATGCCGTATAACTAACTAACTATTGTTATTCAGTTCAACTATGTTTCATTGATAACTGCCGCAAAAACAATATATAGAAAAACTAGTTAGATCTAGCGTTATTATAGCCATCAATTAATTACAAACTCTGACCTTAACTTATGATCATTTACTCCACGGTCAAGTTACCGGTAGGATACAGATAATAAACAATATGTTCGAGTAAAGAAAATATCAAAGGCCGCAATTAAAAATAGCGCAAAGTCTACTAGGCTGTAACAACACTGGTAGTTATCTGATCTACAGTTATCCAACGTAAACCAAAAATCGTGAAAACTGAAAATAATAAAACTACTTCGACCTACAACGTTACTGCGTCAGTCAATTAAAAGTTCAAAGAAATTTAATCAAAAATTTATTCTAGATCAACGCATCTATCTAAATTTTAGAATTTGATTAAATAAAATCAAGCATCTCAGGCTCGACAAATTGCCCAAAAAATTCAAAGTTCGTTTAAAAGAAAGTTTTAATGACTAAATGTTACCTTAATTAAGGAGAAAAAGATTAAAAGTTAATGTTTGTTCGAAAAGAAAGCAAAAAATTAACAAAATAATAATAATTAAAGATCGTAGGTTAATTACGCACTGTAACCCTCGTAGATATTCCGGCTGACCTAGCATCGACGTTCTGTCGATCGAGAAATTTAAATAAATCCGTCCTGCGAAACGATTCGATTTTCAACAAATTGAATTTAGCGCGTGAAGATAAAGTCGATGGTAAAAGGCCCTGTTTTCGGGTCCGTAGCATACTGTTTTGGGATTGAGCATCGCACGCATTTATTTTAATTGTCTATGAATTATTGGGACTTCTATTAATTGAAGTGGCTTAATGACAATGCGCTTTTGGCTACTCTGGGTAGTTTTTTTTTGAGGATGCCTATGCATCGAAATCCTAGGTTTTTATCGTTTAATTCCCTTAGATCAATTATTGTGTAAATCGTGTGGATAATCGAAAGGTTATTGATGCTCTCGCTGCTACTAGTAGTTATTAAAAAAGTCACTTTTATATTACTTATATTAGATTCTACATATGCATATTAGACTTTATAAAACATAATTAGCCTTAAGATCAAGTATATGCTATATTATCTACTTTTCATGTACTAATAGTTTATTATTTTGTATTTAAAAAGTTATAGATAGGTCAATATCTATAAACATGTTTTTTAATTTAATTAGTTTAGTTTTACTTTCATTTACTTAGTTATGTGTTTATTATGTTTTTTAATGTAAATATTAAAAAAGTGTAATATAAAAAATAAATACATATTGTTGATCAATTAAATTATTATGATAACAAATATTTTTTAGAAAACACCATTGGCACCTCTCAGTTTTTACATAGGGTTGGGGCCCCTTAAGGTAACTTTCCCGGGCCAGTCAGTAGGGTCTCATCCGTCCCTGTTACTACCACTTACTCTTGATTTTTTAAGTATGTAATGCTCCATGTTATATATGAGATTTGACTTTATAAATATTACTACACCATCATTTCTGTTGTATTTAGCGTCATTAAAAACATAGAATATCCATTAATATGATACTCATTGTCATGACTTTCAAATGACTCTCCTAATACTATCATATCACAAAAATCTATGTTATATGTTTACAGAAATACCAAGAATTCATTAAAGTTTTTATGAATACTTCGGATATTTAAATGTAATATATTTAACAGCTTTCTATCTAATACGATCCTACTACTAATGAAATTACAGCATATACTTGAACACCGTTAACTAAAGTTTCTAAATTTTGTAAGACCATAAGTTCTTGTTGTTCAGAAGCCACTTCCACAGCCATAGTCTATTTTCGACCTCACTATGTCCAACAGGTGAGGGACATTCCATATCGCTTGCTTTATGCATTGTAAATTAGTTTGTACTTAATGTTTGCCATGACACATTTTGCATACTATTGTCGTCGATTGGGATAGTCCTTTACATGATGTTACCCTGAACAATATTCGCATATCTGTTCATTAGGACATTTTTTTGCTTTCTGGAAGTTCTGCAGGCATTTACAGCACCTCGGTAAGGACAATTTTCGCATATTTTTCACTTTTCGGTCACTTCCGGTTTCACCGGAAATGGCTCCGGTTTCAAATTTTTAAATGGAACACCCTGTATATTTTTACATTTTTGGATTTCTGAGACAATTCTAGATCGGAATGTTGTATTTTAAAAAGTTTTTACGCCTTCTTGATTTTTTTAGAGCCAGTTTTAATATTGCATCTAGGTGGCCATGGTCGGACGCAAACTAATCTATGGACCTCAGATGATGTCAGAAAATTGTATTGGCAAAGTTTTAGTGATTGGTATGATAGACAGGAGTAAAACAAGTTGACAAAATCACATTTTTGTGTCTAACTTTTTTTTTCAAATGGCGACCCTTTTTTGACAAGCACTTTCTGAACAGAGGATTTTTTGACGAGTCTAACGATACTAATGTATTTGCGATTTGATTAAAAATAAGCTCAGAAATTAAATATTACTAAGCAAAATACTGGATAATAATTTATTTATTTTTGTCAACTGTGCCATGGATAGCCATGATGTATGATATTTTGCAGTTGTTGTTATAGTCAAGAACTGCAGATGTCACGAATCAGCAAGAAAAATACTGAAAATCAAAATAATGTAACTCAAACGAAAGTTTAAACTGAAATTCGACGAAAATAAGAAACTTTTACTCCTGCTTATAAAGCGAGGTATGTCACCGTCATTACCTAAATGAGTGTTTTGTTTTCCAAAGAAGACTTAATAACAACAACTGCAAAATATCATGCATCATGGCTATCCATGGCGCACTTAAGAAAAATAAATAAATTATTTTCCATTATTTTGCTTAGTAATATTCAATTTCTGAGCTTATTTTTAATCTAGTCGTAAATAAATTAGTATCGTTAGATTCGCCACAAAATCCTCTTTACGGAAAGTGCTTGTCAAAAAAGGGTCGCCATTTGAAAAAAAATAGCTAGACACAAAAATGTGATTTTGATAACTTGTTTTATTCCCATCTATCATACTAATTACTAAAACATTGCGAATACAATTTTCTGACATGCTCTGAGGTCGATAGATGAGTTTGCGTCCAACCATGGCCACCTAGATGTAATATTAAAACTGGCTCTAAAAAAATCAAGAAGGCGTAAAAACTTTTTAAAATACCACATACGGATCTAGAATTGGCTCAGAAATCCAAAAATGTAAAAATATACAGGGTGTTTCATTTAAAAATTTGAAATTGGAGCCATTTCCGGTGAAACCGGAAGTGATCGGAAAGTGAAAAATATGCAAAAATTGTCCTTTTCCTATACTATTTACCTACACAAAATCTCATTTTGATAAATCGAATACCCTAGAAGTTATGACTTGTCTAATTGATTCGTTGACACCCGGTATATTCTGTTTGTAAACATAATCATTCAATATATAGATGGCGAGCACTCTCCGATAATCGTGGATGTTGCATTAGGTTTCGTGGATCTTTTAATGTAGGAAATTCTAAACATGCCACCAACTTCTAAAAAACTGTTTTGTTCTCTAATGGATCTCGCCATTTATTATTCGTCAGATCACCATCGTAACCCATTATCTTAAATCTTGGTATCTTCATTGATGTCGTCTGAACCAATGAATAAAGAATAGGAAGAAAGGAGCAAAATACATATTGACATTTGACCGGAATGGTTCTTGCATATGGCGACCCAGATTACCAGTGGCGTCTCGCCGTCTCCTAAAACGATTGCGCAACAAAAAAATAAATACTTATACTATGTATTTATATAGTTTTGTTGTTTATTACTTACTGGTACACTGATCTCAAAAAAAGTTGTAATTTATAAATATTGCGAACATGTATATAAAAATACGTGCGTTTTTTGCGGATCATATAAATGTTTTAACTTTGCTAGATACTTTAGGTATATTCGAAATATAAAAATTAAATTCCTTAGGATATATTTCAGATGTGTAAACTTCATTTTATTAGCTAAATACCTATGTAAAGAAATCTTGGGAAAATACCAAGAAAAAGTGGTGTGTGAAAAAATTTTGTTTTCCCTATAATATGCCCTATGTTTTCCCATTAATGTTTTGGAAAATATACCTGTTTTCTAGGTTAATAGGTAAAGTGAAGTTTTAAATAAATAACATCACCAATTGACAATTATTCTAAATTACATGAATGATTATTACATGATGGTTACGAGGTATGTAAAAAGCAGCACTTATCCGAAAAAGAAACGCAACTTTCTGTTTTTTTTTCCGGTAATTTTTGTTTTTAAATGTAAATGTAAACATATAAGTTTAGACGCCTGAAATTTACATACAGAAGTTTAATTTACATATTTGAAATGGAGAAGTATCAAACCTAACGTTAAAAATGTTGTCCGTTAAATCCTATAGCTTGCCTTTAAAATAACACTAAAATATCTAATAAATTAGTCGGCCTTAAGATATTTTGTAAAATTGTCTGTAAATTGCTGTCATTTACAATTTTTTTTTGGGATTTTTCTTTCCAGTTATGCTTTTTTAGTACTTAAACGACTGAGTAAATAAAATGAAAACTAATTTTTGCAAATTTGGGGTTTTATTCGTTTTAAATAAGGCATGACAGTATAGTATATTGTATTATATGACTCATTCTGACGTTATGTTTGGGTGCTTTCTACGTTTTGATGGTATTTATTGTGTTTAAAGCTATTTTTTGCGATTTACTTTGATTTGGAAAATTGTTTATTTCTTTAGTAATATTATTGTAGATATTGCGTTAATTCATATAGTGTTTAATTAGATATTTAGTGGTAAAGGTGTGTATTTTGGATTAAAGAAGCAAAATAAACATGGTTAGTTGTGCAGCTTGTGGCCCTTCTAAAACTCCAACAAATTCAGAACTTGGAATAACATTTCATGGGTAAGTAGGTATCTACTTTACCCCTTATTTTTCTGGTTTTTACCATTTAATAAAGCAAAATAATTATAAATCGTCTAATTGTTAACAAATAGGTGACAGATCTAATTATGGGCGTACCCGTAAAAAATATAGCATTAAAAATCAATTTTTGCAAGAACATTGGACAGTGCTAAAAGAAATAAACACTTTTCTTTTATACTTGACATGTTAAAGTTTATATTGCCAATAAACTGCTAAAATTAGTTATTTGAATATATTTGGGCATTTGAAATGCAAAAATAAGCAAAATATGGTTAGATAATAGTGGGGTAGGTAGTTTTGAAGTGTGCTTCTTATTAAAAAAATATGTACTACCTAATTTTATTAAGAAGAAGTCCCCTTCAAAACTAACGCACTATTCTCTAACCATATTTTGCTTATTTTTGCATTTCAAATGCCCAAATATATTCAAATAACTAATTTTAGCATTTTATTGGCAGAATAAACTTTAACATGTCAAGTATAAAAGACAAGTATTACTTTTAGCACTGTCCAATATTCTTGCAAAAATTGATTTTTAATGCTCTATTTTTTACGGGTACGTTCATGATTAGATCTGTCACCTATTTGTTGACAATTAGACAATTTATAATTTTGCTTTATTAAATGGTGAAAAACAGAAAAATAAGGGGTAAAATACCTACTTACCGATGAAATGTTATTCCAAGTTCTGAATTTGTTGGAGTTTTCGAAAGGTCACAAGCTGCACAAGTATACACACTTTTTCCATACAGTCGGCAATTATCGATGCGTACGCTATCATTGTTGTTCTATGTTTTGAATCGTGGACAGTGGAATATATTCACTGAAATACCTGCAAGCTGCTGTATATCCACTATAAATCGGCTCTTTACCCATTTTTTCTTAATCATTAAACTAATATTCCACTTCACGCATGGCCCTCCGCTCGCTTCGCTCGCTCTGGGGGCGCAACCAAACGAAACTAACCCAAGGCATGCCCAAAATCAAGGAAAAAATAAAAAATTTATACGACAATCGACTTATATATTTTCTAACAACGATTAATTTTCTAACGGCGATTTAGAGGTAGTATTTCTACTTAAATCCCATCGGGAAGCAACAGTAAGATTTTCAATTTAATTGGCTGATGTGACGCTTGCGCTTTTCTTTTTCATATGATACTGGTCTTTTTAAGTTTGAGTGACCTTTATGGATGATAATTTTCACATGGGTAAAAGCGGGAAATATCAGGTTCTTAGATAATTTTCAATTCTAGATGCTTAAAGTTTCAAATTTATTGTAAAGTCCGTAGGTATATCGTTAATTAAACAAGTACAGGGAATTCATTATCAGTAAATGCCACGTCATGAAGAAGAATGACCTGACTCTCGTGACAGTTAAGTACTTCAAATGTAATTTTGTCATCCCATCTGAGCCCGCGGTTTTTATTATAGTCAATCTTCAACCTTTATAGATTTTAGGGTATACAGCAGTTTTTTCACAGATTTCAATATATTTGCGGAGGTAATTTGTTATTTAGATTGCGGGTAACAGTACAGTGGGTAATCATAAACGACGTGAATAATCTTACATTTTTAGTTAGCATAGTGAGATCAGTAGGTAATTAAATTTGCATATGAGGCGTCTATAAGCAAAGGGGTACAAGTGCACTTTTGGTAATTTTGGATACAAGTTAATTTTCAACCAGTAGCTGGTGACATCTGTGGGTATTTCACTTAACTGCTCAAAATATTTTGTTTACCAGTTGGCAGCCATTGAATATTAGTGAGCTTGTACCTCTTGTCCTCCAAATAAATGTCACTTATATCGCTTGGCCGCCAATTTTTGTTAGATGAGTGATACAGTGTGCTACATGCATAAGTTTTGTAATTTTCAGTGTCCAGTTTACCGTATTTAGGAATTTTGATCAAAGAGCTTGTTACATTTTAATGTGCAAAAAAGTGAAGATATTTTTGCGAATTTCTGGGCGTTGCGTTGGGCAGCTGGGAACTGCAAACTTCGTATCTTAATGGTATAATTATAATTAAGTTACCTACAAAGAGAAGAAAACAGGGTGCGTTCTACAGTAAAGATGTGTCGTCACGTCGTGTCCTGTTAAACGAAAAGGTCGGTAAATAATTTATCTTTAAAACACTTGATCTGTCAAATAGACGACTTCAGAACTTGGTCATTAGATAGAAATTGATTTCAAGTGGTGTGTAAGAGAATAGAGGAAAGTAACCGCCAGGAAATAAAATCAGCCAAGAAAGAGAGAGTGTAAATAACTTGACCCTGGCCTTACTGTCAGAAAAATGTATAACCTTTACCAAGATTTGTGTGTGGCTAGAGAGATCCCGCTAGGAAAGGAAAGCTTTTATAGGCACATTTCTAACACTCAATTTAATCTGAGATTCCACAGACCCTTAATTGACACATGCGGTGTTTGTGATAAATTACAAAATAATATTGATAATGGTGAAGATGAAGCAAGAAGAAGCGCAGCGGCCGAAAAAAATGTTCAATTACGCAAAGCAGAAGCAGTTAAAACTGCTAAAAACAGTTTTAGAGATCTTGACGATGAAACACATATTGCAATTTGTGTGGACTTACAAAAGATGTTGCCAGCATTTACTCTTCGTACTATTGACGTCAATTATAAACATATAATTTCTCCATTCATAACATAAAAACAGCAGTTGGGTAAATATTTCTATGGTTCTTGAAATTGATCCAAAGCCAGAACTTGTGACACATATTACGGCCTTTGGTGACAACTGTGGGGGTCAGAGAAAAAGCAAGATTATCGTAAAATTCTGGCTGTACATCATGGAAAGAACGAAAATTATGACTGAAGATCACAGGTTTTTAATAACTGGTCATTTATTTAATGAATGCAACGAAAATTTTTGTCTCATTGATATAAAGAGAAAAAAAAACTGAAAGAGATTTTTTGTACCAGAACATTGGGAAGAAATTGTTGCAAAGACTAGTTCAAAATTTATGATTATTAGAATGGCAGACCAGGGTTTTCTGAACTTTGATATACTTCAGTCATTCAATAAAGAAACTGTAAAAGGAATACGTGCTACGGAGTGGCTACAGTTTGACAACGATCATCCTTATACATTGTTTATCACTGTAGGAAATGACAGACTGTTTGAAACTTATTGCATGAAATCTAATGTCATTGTTCTACTCGGTGATCTAATCGTCAGAGAAAACCTCAAGTTTAAAATATATCAATCTTATGGAATTACTTCAATTTGTCCCCCTCATTTATCACGATTTCTACCGAAATTTGCCCCACCAGCAACGAGAAGGACAACAAAACACGGATCAAGGCGTTTGCGATGATGTTGAGGAGAATCCTAATGTAACAGAAACCTGTTTTAAAAGCAATTATGACTAGTTTAATAATATTGTATTGCCTATTTTTTTAATTTTGTATACTAGTTTGATTTTGTGTTTTCGTAATGAAAGGGTCTTGGTAATTAGAATTGGTACTCAATAGATTAGACGTACAAGTTAATTTAAATTATTTATTTGGAAGACACGGGGGTACAAGCATACAAGTACCATTTTTTAACCTAAAATATCTTATAAAATGGTAATTATTTTGAAATCTGTCATAATTATACTATTAAATAAAAGTTTTAATTGTTAAAAAAAACAAGCAATAATCAAATACTTAAAAAAGAACAAGAGGTCGACTTTAAGAAAGAATCTAAACTTTATACCTGATTTTTTCCAAACTAAGAAAAATGCCCTTGTGCCCTTTGGCTTATAGATGCCTCATATGTAAACAAACCTTTGTTGGATTGCGATGATTTAGTTTATTTGTCTGTTTTCTGCCATTAAAAGCGATGAAGTAGTGAATAAAAGCTTTAGTAACAACTTTTAGTAAGTATCGTTATTTCGCAGCTATTACAATATAATAAGTAATCATGCCGTATAAGTGTGGTATACTACAGTGCGATGGAAACTGCACTACCAGAAGTACCAGACCTAGGTTTTTGGGTTTCCGAGTGAAGATGGTTTATTGAATGGCGTACATCTATTCTCAGAGACGATTTTGAGCCGAAGAAAAATTTCAAAGTATGTAAGGAGCATTTTGCGGAAGGTAACGGAACAAGACAAAAACAGGTAAGTTGTCACAATTAAAAAAAGAATCACGTTTAAAAAAGAACGTTCACCGATAATTCTGTCAAACTGTCCCAGTTATATTTCAGAAATATTCAGGAACCAGTAAAATGATAAATTTAAAAATTTAAGGTGTTTAGGAAAGCAAAAAAGAAATTTAATTTATAATAAAAGTACAAGGTTTCATAATTTTGTTTGTTTTTAATTATATTGAATACATTTGCTGTTCCTAATGAATGGGTTTCAGTTACAAATGGGGAGAAAGTTACCTTTTTTAAATTATGATATACATCTGCATTACCTAATGGCCAGTCTCTTTCTATTTCTCCATCTAAATGAAAGACACACTTTGTTTTAAACGTTTTGTAGAACTTATTTGTTGTTGCTATGTTGCTATAAAAAAACTCAATTATGACTATTGTAAAGAAAAATTAGTAATGACGAGCAATTTATGTCCAATTCGAGTTCATTAATGAATTAAATCATGAAAGACTTTTGTACATACCTAGGGAACAAGTAGCAGCTTGAATTTTATTTAAACAACAATTAATGAATTTGGAGACACTTTTTTGGACATATAAATACGTTATGCACACGTGGGTGTGCGCGTAAATTGCAATAATTGCCTTTGCAGGATTTGTTGTTATGCATTTCATTACAAATCACAGTTGCTCAACATCTGCCCGCCAAGCATTATTTCGAAAAGCGCACAGTCAAAAATAGAATTCAATAAAATACACGAGATCCCGCATGCCGAAAAACAACTCCGCTTGTACACATTTCCGAGCATCTGTGAAATAAAATTTGGAAAGCGCATAAAAGTAGAATGGGAAAATATGGGGCTTCACTGACGTTCGCGAAGAGTAATTCAAAAAGGGAGTAGCAAAATATATAAAAGTATAATATGGGCAAATATAGGAATGACGGTCTATTCTAAAACGCCTCGACTGCTATAAAAAGTGTAACGATGACCTAAAAATATAGCAAAGAAGTTTATGGGGGACGTGCTCTTTGGCGCGTTTTCGCAAGAAAATTATAGAAAAAATCCGTATAGAAAGTTAATCGAGATTAATTATTGTGAACAATCTCAGAATTTGAATTTATGACCATATAGATGTGAAGTTTCAAACGATTTGCCAAGGCAGCAAACTTCAACTATATATTTTGTAACACGATTTGTTAAAGTAAATATGTTCTATATTGTTGTGGGTACGATTTGTTAATTCCTTAACAACCGGTTCATATGTATGGTTTACTCAGCGGTGTTAATACTTATAGGTGTGGGTCGTAGACTTGACAGTTGGGCGAATGCGTCACTAAATTTTCTATGACGAATATATTAATGATTTTTAAGCATTGAAATTAAGGCAGTAAACTTTAGAAAAATATCCTACATAAAAATATCGAGGAACATTAAAGGAACTTCTATAAACTCAATGTGACTTTTATTTCAGCATACCAAAATAATCATCAAAGGTCCCTCTATTTATTAAAATATTAAATACTTTTACAGATATAACCGCACAAAGGAAAATTAATTCGGTCCCAAACCTAGTTGAGACTATGGTATCGCACCCAAAATAAAGAGAAGATTCTCCAAAATAAGTATCATGCAAATTATAAGATTATTAAGTCCCAGTCCTAAGTCCTAAATCATTAATTCTGCCTAATTCCTATTCTTGAAAAATGTCTAAGTAAAATCTCAACTTTTAAAGTTCTGACTAAACATAGTTAATCACAGAACACCTTAAATAGGAATTACTCTGCTAAATAAAAATTAATCCCATGGCAGCCATAACATTAGTGGCCAATTAAACAGTTAAAAAAATTAAGTTAATTCACTTAACCTGCAAAGAAAAAAATCTGATCAAAGAAGATCTACAGGGGAAATCGAAGTGAGCTCAATTCAGTAACCTGCATAAAGGCGAAGATCTAAAGTTGCAGTTAGGTAAGACGGTTTACTGCCATAACACTTTCAGCAAATTACAGTAAAAGCGCAGCGTTTAAGTAAATATACGAAATACAAGAAAACAAATCAGATAATTACTATAGTGTTAGCGATACCTTTGCTAACTAAAATAATATCATATGCGGTAGTAAAGAGAGTCGATATTAGTTAATCCAATAACGATAAAAACAGTAATAGATACAATGAAAAATAATAATCGATTAAAAATCATTGAACGGTAAGTTCGAAAATGATAAGGTACGATATGGTAACTAAATAGGTAATTATAGGGCCTGCTTGTTTTCGTATGATCATACGGGAGTGGAATCCACTGACAGGTTTCTTAACACCGCGAACAACTTTTGTGAATAATTTTCGTTTCAATCATTATATTAAAGGAAATATTTTACAGTGTCACACTTTTATACCCTGTAAATTCACACCAATCATGGTGCCGAAATCGCGACACATGAGACATAGTTTTTAAAAATATTAAATTAAACCCGTTTTTATCTTTAGCTCTTAATATTAAAAAAAAAAATCAGTAGCTCGATCGCCTATTTAGCTTTTAATATTAGTATACACGGTGTCCAGAAACTCTACCGACAACCTTTAAGGGATGATTCTCCATCAAAAAATAAGAAGAAAAGTTCTAATAAACATAGGCGGGCAAATGCTTCGTTTCCATGATACAAGGTGTCAAAAAATTATTTTATTTCTTTAGTGTGTAAATATCTGGAAAAGGGATGAAATTTGGTACACGGATTACTATGGCAAAAAGCAATTACAGACATGTTAGCATTATAAAATTATTTAAGTCAATAGCGTAGATCAAGGGATCAAAATTTCGACGCCAATGAATTAATTTGAAAAATTCTATCACTTTAAAGTAGTTTTTACTTTTCTTGAAAGAAATGATATCTTGAACTTTTCTCGTAAAGTGTCGCGTTTTCTAATTATTTTATTTTAACAGAAACCCTTCGTTTTTATCAATGTTGTTCATATTGAAGCAGGAATCAGAGAGTAAAAGTAACATAGAAATAGTTACATCAAAATAAGTATGTATATAAATTGCTATTATGCTATTAATGTCGTTCTAATAGTTACCCTTAATATCTAATTAGGTGAACTTCAACTTATATTTCTCAGTACTTTTG
Organism: Pissodes strobi; assembly: GCA_016904865.1. Lineage (NCBI taxonomy): Eukaryota > Metazoa > Arthropoda > Insecta > Coleoptera > Curculionidae > Pissodes > Pissodes strobi. The sequence continues at coordinate 71,248 of MU186560.1, read as the reverse complement.
GATAAAAAATAATGAGTTTTTGTTTCATATGTCTTTGTCAAACTATTGCCAGTTTCCAGAGTTTTTAAAGTTTAGTATATGGCGAAATGCAATGTAATGCTAGAGCAGCGCAACGCAGGTAAGCGGAAAAGTTTCCAGAAAGAAGAAATAAGAAATTCTTTTCACAAAATGTTTACCGCAGTTCATCAACGAATCCTGTTACTGTAGATAATGATGAATTTATCTTAATGGCCATCAATGACAAGCCTGAAACTAGTGAAAGAAGACTTGCTGCGATTTATCCTAATGTCTCGAAATCATCTGTCTGGAATATACTGCATACAGAAAATCTGAATCCTTTTCATTTTTTAAAAGTTCAGGCCCTTTTAGAACGTGACTTTCCTGCTCGCTTAAAGTTTTCTCATTGGTTACAAAAACAGAACATTCAAGATGCCCAGTTTTTTTCCCAAATCTTCTTTAGCGATAAATCGCTCAATCGCTGTTTACAAAAAAACAAAAACATGTTATTAAAGAAACTTACCATCAGCAAGGATTTAACATAAATGTTTGGATAGGGATTGGGGATAATGGGAAATAACTTATTAGGGCCTGAGGAGTTCCCTGACCGATTAAACGCAGATCGTTATTTACGATTCTTGTAGACTACTTTACCAAATTTATTAGATGAAGTACCTTTAAATATCCGTCAAAATTTGTGATATATGCACGATGGCTGCTTCGCTTATTTTGGCCCCCTAGATCTCCGGACCTTAATCCTTGCGATCTTTGTATTTGGGGATATTTAAAATCAGAAGTGTATATGGAAACAAAAGACGATCTCTAGGAGAGAATCCAACAGGCTTGCAATGGGTTTATAGAAATAATATGTGAATATGTTGCAAATATCTATGTCCCCCTTTAACTTTAATTTTATTGTTTTGTAATACATATATTGATGTTTAGTAAGAAATTGACTATGTTTCTGTAAAAATAAAATAATTGTTTTGACACCCTGTAATGTGGAAACGAAGCGTTTGCCGACCTATGTTTTTAAGAACTTTTTCTTATTTTTTTTGGTGGAGAACCACCTCTTAAAGTTTGCCTGTAGGGTTTCTGGATACCCCGCATATTCAGCTTTACACTTTATTCGAATGTAATACTAGATGAGAAAAAATAATTCTTGCAAGTTTTAAAACATGTCTTGCAAACTTTGTCATGTTTTGTCTTATAAATTCGAGTCTTAGTCTTGTCGCTCACAAGACAAGCGAAACATTATGTTTAATTCTTTTTAAAGACCCTGATTAATTTTACCTAAGTATAAATAAGCATAAAAAATAGACTTTGCCGATTCTGCTAATAGTTTTTCAAATGGCCTTGTTCGGCAATTTTTTTATAGACCCTACGTTATTTTGTTTGCCTTACATTATAACACTCCTTGATACTCATTGTATTACCATTTGCTATTGATTCAAGCCCTTAAAATTTAGGTTCTGCTTATTAGGTTGTAAAAGGGAAATTTCCAATAACGAACCTTTAACATCTATTTTTATACACGCATCTAAAAATCGATAAGAGTTTATTGTTTGGCGCAAAATTAATATCTCCACGCACGTCGTCTAACCCTCTTCTGGTGGGATAATTTTCTGAGGCTGAACAGTAATTTTCCGGCCATTTGATGCTCCAATTATCGGCTGACAGCTTCGTTTCGAGGCTATCATTACATTGTATCGAAACAAACCGCCATATAACGAACCAATTAGTGTATGTGTATGGAATCGGCCGAGATTATTTTGGATTATTAAAATACAGGATACAGGACAACTGGTACTATGGCTTGATTTTTTAATTCGTGGGATTATATGCATTCAAATTGCGTAACGTTTCGAAATGCTTCGATTGATTGAAAACTTCTCGGAAGATTCTCGTGATTTGAGGCTAGTTCATTCAGCATACATTTTCTTGGATGCTTTGTTTATCAACATATCGAAGCTTAAGAAGCCTGGTCACCTACCACGATATTGAAATAGTATATTATTAACCAAGGTTTAGCGAGGGTCTCAAGACGCAAGCAATAATAGTTGTCTAGACTGTTTTTAATATACAAATTTCCACCACTAAATCATCTATAAAATATATTTTTTAATTATTAAAGCAATAATTATATATATTTTATAAGATGGCTTATCTATTAATTATTTCAATCAAGTTAAATTTGCTTGGAAATAATGTTATTATTTGTATTTTGTCTTGTAAGGTAGGTTGGGTAATTTTCAATGTATGCAATGATTTTTACGTGTCAGTCTCTATTGGTTCATTATTGACCTCTGTCATTAATCAAAGGTGAATATTGATACATTTTGACACGAGAGAAAGAAAAATAACTTTTCAAGATAAAAATCGGTCAATAATGGTTAATATTGACTCTAGTAGTGGAAAAAATATATTTATCAAATTACTCGAGTGGTTTACTCTAGCAAAATAGATGAAATGATTTATTCGAGATTAATTACTGCCAAAAAAGAATAATGGTGTAAATGAAGTCAACAATAATTTAAACGTTATATAATTATGAAATATTTTCAAAAATATAAATAAAATTATCCATATTATGCAAAAAAACGCCGGAAGAGAAAACATTTCTATAAACTTCCGTAAATAGCCCATAAACTATCACATCTCATCCAAACTACCCAAATCAAATCCAAATTAATCGAATCCAACTCATAGTCTAGGCGCCAGCTGTGGTCACATGTACAATGCAATGTACCCTCAGTTTAAGTTCAGAACCTTTTTATATTTCCATCGGAGAACCAAACGTGGGTGGTCACATAAATCGAAGTCACGTGACTTTGGCCGCCATCTTGACTTTATTGTTAATATAAGCCTATTTTTATAACGACCATATCTCGGTTAATTTTCGACCTATTTCAATTTTATTTTATTCGATGGAAAGGTCTTCTTAATATTTCATTTTATGTTCAGACATTTTTTTATGAAACTCTGACATTCTTGCACTAAAATTAAAAAATTAGAATTTTTGTAAAATTGCATTGTTATAAAAGCTGTATTAAAACAGAGATTAATTTTATTTATATTTTATTGTGGCAAGAGAAAATCTACAATTCTTCTACAATATCTTGTCATACCCAGATAGATAGATTAACCTTAAAATTAATATTTAATTAATTACCAAAGAAAAATTTGACAAAAATTATAGTAACAGGATATTTCGCATTTTAGTTTGGTTAGTAAATCCTGCTTATTTTTGGTACTTTATGACTAACTGCGATAGGTAAGGACCTGAAAAGGTTAGATAGAGCTGTTTCCAAACAGTAATTGGGCAATCTTAATGATATATACCATAGTTTAAAACTTAGAAACATAGTTTAATTCATTTTACTAGTCTGATAAGCAAGACGATATACAAATCTCATCATTAGTTTATGGGCGATACCATAAACTAAACTTAATTAATTGCTTTTAGAGTGTTTATGAAAGCGCTTAAGATTTGAATAAATAGTTTTATTGGAATGTTGATGTTTATTTTGGTAAGATCGTGTTATTTCTAAATAGCACAATATTTTTTATCTACGTTATACTTCTAAATTTTACAGCCCTGATTTTAATGTGAAAAATTCATTGATATATTCCTAGTTAAAAATTTAGTGGCGCCTTCACCTGACTATCGAGTCATAGACCCACGCCTTTAATTATCGTTGAAACCGCCGAATAAAACCTGGAATAGGACCGTGAACAATTAACAAATTGTGATACACCTTGTGAGATCTTCTTTAAGAAGTTTTCTAATTGGTTACGTGTTTCTTCGCCTGATACCATAGACGCTTTTATTTTATTGATTGTAAGAAATTTCTGTAGTGAAGCACTGCTATAACTTTTCTAAACTAACATTCTTCCTTATTTCTATAGATTTTGTGTTAGGCATCGTGTTTAAAGATATTGAAGGCACTCATCATCTGCATCAATTTTTATACTAGGAAACAAATTTGAAAATGTATCAATACTGTATGCCTGAAAAACAGAAACCTCAAGAAAGGTTATTAAGGCACCCAACTATCCGCAACATCTAAATCAGACTTATCTTCATCGAGAGAGACACACTGGGGGAAAATTCCCTGACTTTCTATCGTATCAACTTTGTAAACAAGTTACTGGCTATGTAGATTACAGTCATTTAAGCAACGATAAGGTTGATAAATATTGGGTGTTATTTTTCTTAGATTTTAAGCAATTTAATAACGACCAGCTACCAGATACGGTCTCGTGACATGTTTGGGTTAGTTTATGACAACAAATATTTAGGGACAATTTCCGCAATTTGCCATTGTATGAAAAATAGAATAAATCGCCTATAAAAGTAACATGCAGCATATCCAAGACAGCTCTGACATCGACTAGATTATTTCAAGGAATCGCTGTTACTTAAACTTAATACCGGACTAATGGTATTATTACTAATTATTAATAATAATTAATAATAGCAAAGAATAAGTTTGATTTAACTAAGTAAGATCATCTAAATCAAGACGTACTATCCAAGCCTTTCAAATAACGAGAAATTTGCTGAATAATACTTGGTGTTAACCCAGATAAATTTTGAGCCATTCTGTTTAATTATTAACTTAATTTACCTCCAGCCTAAGCGGCAGAGAGCCTGACTACCCCATTACACACGGCACGAAAGTTTCGCACCCTCGGGACTACTTGAACGTGTTTGAAAGCGTCAAGAATTTTCGCAGTGCACTATTTTAAAGGTCGCGCCCAGTAAAGGTAATATTTATATAACTTGTCCCTTAAAATTTAAAGGGCAGCAGCCTAAAATTTTCAATAGAGCAGCTTCATGAGAGGATTCGGCATAGTATTAAGTGCACTTACTTGATAGAGATCTGGACGTTATTTTTAAAACACTTTTCTCTGAAAAGTGTTCATTAATATTAATTATTATGATAAGCAGTGTTTGGGCTGGAATTATCCGTGACCGAGTTATAATGACAATTTTACTAGCAAAAGATATTTGTTCTGAATAAGGCTAATTTGTTTTTTGCCGATTGACAGCAAAATAGTGATTTTTTCTACGACTGTTTATGAAAATTAGAAAAAAACACAGTTAACGTGGCTAGAAAGCGTCTTATATCATACGCGTGCTGAAACATATCAATTTGGCAGCTTATTTGATTTGACGTGATGAGTACCTTTCAACACACGTATTGAAAAGTGGATGTCAACGCGCGTGCGATGTTAATCGTTTTCCTGAAAATCTATAGAGTGCTTTTTGTCGCATTTTCATAGGAGGTTGTATGAAATATAGGGTACAATACTCGTGTGAAAATAAGTTTTCAACTTCGTAGGGTTTCCGCACTCGGCTAAAACCTTGTGCAAAATAACTTCCTCGTTTGGAAACTAGTACTTTCAACACTTGTTATGTAATATACTATTGCAGACGTATCACTTTTCTCGCTAGGTAGCAAAGTGAAAACTTTGCAGCCTATACAGAAACTTTGGTCTACATGGAAACTGAATATATAATTTGGGAGATTTTAATTATTACTGTGATTACTACACATTTACATATTAACCTACCGCCTACCGGACAAGAAAAAATAAATGAAACGGTATATGCAGAAATAGCACATGTAATTATTCGGCCATTTTCAACTTTTAACAAAAACAGTGTTATTTTTGCGTCAAACGAACTCGCATATGCACAAAAGGTACATGTCAGGGTTTGCTACATGATAAAACCAATAAGATATTTACACGAAGTTATCACCGGCATGTTCTCTTTATATGCATAACGTCTACAAAAAATTATGATGGGGATGTCGATGTAAGCCAATAACATCTCTACAAAAGGACTAAGTGCTCCGAAAATTTTAGCTCGTTACGTCGTGCATGTAAGCGTTTGCTATTTGGAGCGAAGTTGTAGGAGGAGGGCTTGCGGGTGGAAGAGTAATCGCGATCGAGGCAAAATTGATTGCAACGTTGTTAGACTACTACGATTGTAGCAAATATTAGGATGCCCGTATATAAAGAACGTATCTTACATTACAATTTCTCCAATATTGTAAAAATATATTTCTATAAGATGCTCTTTCCTCTTTTTATAATGTGGTATTTATTTAAGTATTTAATACTACTACCTTGTTCGTGCACTTTCCTGTGGACTCTCGACAATCTGCCGATCGATGATCGGCGATGCCGAATAATTGGTGGCCGCCGCCCGCCACCGCTGCGCGCTGTGTATCAATTCTCGAAGTAAATAATTACTTTTTAAATTTAGTTCAATATTACTAACCATCTCTCTAAATACATATCATATGTTGTAACAATCATTTGGATATGCTCGTTCCAATGTCAGTAATTTTCAATTTTCTGTAACAATTCGCGGTTAAATATCCAAAAACAATTAATTTATTTTCTTACATTCGCAAACTTCAATATAATCTAGCACACCATTGGAATTATTTTTAATGTAATTGATTTGTCTATGCCACTGGACTGCAGGCATACAGTTTTTGTAATCCCAAATATTTTTGCCGGAATCTTGAATTTAATATGAAAAGTTGGCGATGTAGATAGGCAACTAGCAATGCATCTTTTAATTTTACAGTCTTTCTTTAGTTTGTGACATAACTAGGTGCTTTGTTTTGACAGTTACATAATTCAGAATGTTTTGTGAAGGAGAATTGATCGAGTTTTTCGCGGAATTTTCTAATTGGGAAGTGAATTTATGATTACTTAGTTGGTGGTATTTGAATTGACCTCGTATCGACTCGGGTTTTGTAGGTTGATCTCGTGTCATCGTGCGGAAATTAGTTTTTATGAGTCTTGGTGAATAAAACTGATGGTTGCTGAAGCACGAGTCCCTTTTCGAATAGACCTTCAGGGCTAAAAGGTGTAAAGGCGGTGACGGAGGCGTCAAAATGTTTTGTTAATAAATTGATAGCAGCTAGGCTGGATTATAATAGCTTTTGACTCCAATGGCATTTTAGTATGGATTAGCCGACACTGAAGGAGAGCCGAACAACAGGTAATTAATTGAGTGATGGCGAGTTTTTTTAGCAGCACGAGGACGCCATTTCGAGACGTCTTATGTTCGTTTCTTATTTCAGGCTCTTAATTCTACTTGAAATTTATTCTTAACTCTGGCTACTTAATTTACTATAATTGTAACTCCAACGTTAATGAATTTCTGGATTTGAACTGGTTCGAGTAATAGGACTAAATTTCAATTCAAATGGGCAAATGAGGAGAGGATCAGGAGATTCACAGACGCCGTTCCATTCCAATCGTAGGCTGGTGGGTAGCAATGTAATTGTTGGTTTGAAAGTGGAAATTACATGGTCGGGATGACTCCGTGGTTATGAAGCCACTTTGCTGAAGAAGCGTTTTGGAGCCCCGAGCATTCTCGTCTGGGATAAGATAAGTGATCCTTTTTACCTTTTAGAAATGTTTGCACAAATCCTCATCATTTCATCTTTTTAAACAGAAAAACCAACATTTCAAAATTTAATTTTAAGTATCTTTACCGTATCTCTCTCTTACCTTTATCTTATCTTTGATTTATCTTCTACATTTACCTTATTGTACAGTTACCTTACCGTATCTCAACACGAGATTATATATCTATCTTTAGCTTTACTTATGCTTCATAACTTGGATTTTGATCTGATCAATCAAAATAATTATCTTTAGTGAGTACCTACTATGTATGATAGAGATTGAATACTCAGGTACATACTCAGTATTAATCTTGAAATTTCCATTTGTAAATTTTTGTATACTATTATTTCTTAATTATCTTTACTCTAGTTACTACATAACAAGTAGTGATATTATTTGGCTATATTTAAATACTCTCAGAGACGTCTGATAGATTCTACAATATCTCCCGATTTTGACAGATTTTCTAAATACCATAGGTAATCGAAATTCTTGATAAGTATTGCTTATCTTACCTGTACTTACAGATTGTTAATTATTGATAAAAAATTTTGATTATAATTAGTTTGGGATTATGTAAAGAAATATTTTGACTTATTAATGGGCTAATCGTAACTTATGGGCTATTCGCTTATCAGAACCATTAATTTTAATTAGGGTCGTAAAGAAAATTTCATATACTACGATCTCATTATGTTGTAATCTAGGATCAGTCTTGTTAAGTATTGCTTATTCTATCTTACCTATGCCAAGCGTAATTGGTGGTTGGAATTAAGATGTAATTTTGAAAAGATACTCAGTAGAGTCAAATATTATTATTAACATTTTTGAGGGAAAGCATATCTTTTATTTCTTGCGTTTACTTTCCTTACATTGGTGTCTTATTATGGATAATGAATCTGACAATTTAGCTTATCTTTTCTTATCTTTCGTTCTACTTTAGATCTGGCGCCCATACTTAATTGAATTTTCAGAATTCGAACTCACACCCCTAGTGCCACCGCAATAAGACGTATCTGAGCAGCGACAGGGTAACTCAAGGAACGTTTAACTCTTACTTTTATTTATTCAAATAATTTCAATTAAAATCGAAATAAAAATAAAAAAAAATTCAAAAATAAAAGAGAAGGGTGGAAATGTTATAATGTATTAGATATAGATATACAATAAAATATAGACAGACACCTTGCTTTTACATACATATTTAAAATCATACATATCCTCGCCGGAAAATTTGCTGATCTCATTAATTGTCAGTACCGCTGGTCCCAACAACCACCCAAAATTAACGTTTTTGATATTTATTCATTTTGGCTTAAATAATGCCGACATACAAGGATCCCAAACTGTTGGATCCTTGCCGAAGCCTACAAGGTTTATCCACTAGCGACGCAAGGTTAACAATAAAACTGGAAGTCCGTCGTTATGTCGTGATTTCATGATTTTCATCTTGCATACTTGGTATTGCATAAACGGAAGGGCACTTTCTATGTGCTTTTTCTCCGTAATATCAAGTTACATATGAGGAACACAACATCTCGTTTGCCTCTAATCCGGTGCGATTAACATCCTACCACTATGCCCCGTCAAGTTCGGTTCATAAGACGCGGGCCAAGTAATTTCCATCATCTGTCATACGGCTGCATCGACCTGACGAGTTCCATACAGATCGAAACGCGTCGTCGATTTTGCCGACAGAGATGGTGGAAATTGCTTATGGTTCACACACTTTGACTTTTAATAATTTTGGAGACCTTAGTAGTGAATTGAACTCGCATCTGGTATATAATGTCCGCTATAGCCACGATTTTTCTTCATATTTTTTTAAAATGGACGGACGATAATT
>MU186560.1:2841-51962 GCA_016904865.1 Pissodes strobi | reverse complement strand
TGTAGATATATAGCCCCTATATGGGTATAAACTTAGTCGCGTTCCCCACGTAATCCCGTAGGGACTGCGCCAAACTTTCTAATTATTACTAAACCGATGGCGGACGAGAATTTTATGATTTAACGAGATTGTTCATTACATCTTGGTGCGGAAACGTAAAAGCGTTTCACTGTTTATTAAACACATTTCAAGTTGACGAATATTTTTATATTCACAATCACGCGAAAGCCATACTAGGCACAATGTAGATCATCAAACTCAACCTAATCTCTTTTGTTAGAAACATGCATTCACTTCTTCGGAACGCAAAAATAATTAAGTGAGCCCAGTTAAATTATGAGATATGCCCAAAAAGTTTCGCAAACGATCACGTCCACGTATAACGGACGAAATTAGCGCAACTTCTAGACGCAATAATAGTGGATAGTTATCCGAATTGATAACGGAACTATGGGAACAGCCCTAAAAAGTGTTCAACTGTAGAGATTTTCCTGATAAGTGCGGACTGTGATACTTTCCCGCACGCGACTGATTCGAGCGTAGAAAATATAATGTTCCTCGTGTCGAAAGCATCTTTCTCGCACTCGACTGCTTGCCCAAACTCCGTGCCGTTCATGTATACGGCAGTCGGGTGCGGGAAAGTATCACTTTCCGCATTTGTTAGGAAATTAATTATTACCTCAAACTTTTCCCCAACTTATTACATTTCATAAACTCCAGTAAATCATATATTGCAGTTTATATTCATCTGCTTAGAAATACTTCAACAAAATTGGTGGCAATGCCCTATTCAGCAAACAAACACACTAAAATCAAGGAACAATAAAAGGGAACAACTAGTTTATAAGACAGATTGATTTCTCTAAATTGGATCCGATCGGTCTGTTCTCGGAAGGAATATTTGCAGTACTGCGTTTCGTTTTAAATTTTAAATATATTTATCTGTTCCCTATCTCCGCGCTTTGATTAATGACCGTGTTAGGTATGAATTATTACAACTTTTATCCTGTAGAAAAATTAAAGATCTTCATTCATCATCTGTTGTTAACAGAAAGAAGGTTCTCAACAGTATATGTTGCAAGGAGTTGTACGTTTCAATTAATTTTGTTTTAATATGTACATATGAGTTTCTGGAACAATTAATATGGTATCTTGTATTCTCTGCTATACCTAAAATATTTTCCTTATATTTTTGGAAGTAATAGTAGTTGCAAAAAGTACACAGGTTTAATATCTGCCGAACTATTCATCCCGTTAAAGACAAGACTCCAGACCCAATGGTGATATCGCTGTTAACGCACTTTTTCATCCGAAACTTGTGTGAATTTCATTTTTTGATTAAATAAAGTGTTTTGTATATTACTTAACTTTTGAATTTGACCCAAATTTCTTAAAACATTCCAGTAGTATAATCTTCAGGGTGTTCCATAATTGACTTGATATTGAAGGGGGTTAATCTATGAATGATTTTAAGGCAAAAAGTTCATAAAAGCGTATGCCCTTTTCGCCTTGTTTTTGATATTCAAAAAGATTTGTTTAAAAATTGCTTTTTAATAATTATCTTGATTATTGTGAATGAAGAAATTGATGCGCCACACGTCAACAGCAATTATCTGTACATGAAATAAAATATTTTAACACTTTATTGAAATAATCATTTAACAACTGGATAACTGCTACCTGATTCTGATAAATTATTTAATAATTTAAGTTGACTGTTAACCAATTAACAACAATTTTGTTAAATGAAAATAACAGATCCGTTGTTGAAAATACGCTTCACCTACAAGTATACATGCTTTAGCTTTCTTCTCATATTAATTCAAACTGTTTGAAAAATGCTTTCAGTATTCCTTATTACATCACAGGAAGCTCTAGTCCGATTCTTTAATTCTTCAACACTGTTAACTAGAGAGCTGTAACCAGAGTTTTAAGATGTCCCTTTAAGAAAAAATCCGAACTATTTAAATTTGGGACTTCGGGAGCCATGGTTGGGGCTTGGGGTCCACCACGACCAACCCATCGGTTATGAATAGTACGATTTAAATATTCTCTAGACTGAGTGAACTGATGCGCCATCATGCATAAACCACATTCTATTCCTAATTATAATTGAAACTTCTTCAAGCAATATCGGTAAATCCTTCTCTGGAAGCCGGCGATAGTTATTGCCCTTTACAGGTTACAAAAGCCCATTTAAGTGATTTTCAACACAGGCAATTACCTGAAATTGCTCTTGGTGTTTAGATTCCACAATTGCATGCAGGTTTTCTTTTGTCCAGACATGATTATTGTAGAAATATTTTATTGCATATCTCGAGAGCTTCTCCTATGGACATTATTTCACAGTTAAACAATGCTTTAATTTTGCGCAATGCCCTCTAAAAACCATTGACAAAAGTTCATTCGCAAAAAAAAATCTCTGGAAACTAAGGCTTGGACCCACTGAATATGATACGGATATAACAGAAATTGGTAAAGAATTTTCCAAACTAGAATGTGCGAGACATTTAAGTTACTTCCATCTCTGGAAGAATCAGCAGCCACGAAAATGCAGGAAGGATTCACCAATGGACAGTTCCTTGACCTTGGTTGGTTTATATGTTTCTTGATATCGTGATATCAGCATATGTATGAGGGACTGCACTTTTTTATTCTTTGCACCTGGGTTAGCACACCACAACACGTAGAATACCCTCAAACCGTCTTGCCGACAATAAATAAGGAAATAACGGGTGAGAATAAAGAACATCCGTATAAGGAAAATAACGACGAATATTAGTAGTAGATACTTGTCCCTGAAGAAATCACAGTCCAAGAAAGGCTTTAATTTCCTGAATAGTTATGGGTCGAAATGTGGCAGATCGACTGCATCTTGTTTTTGACCAATTTGACTGAGAGAAGTTCACCATAAATATTTGAGCAGTCTACTATGTAGTCTAAAATTTGTGGTGTAAATAAACACTATAACAATTCGGCGGTGTAGCTTTAGCATTGATATCTACTTTCAGTCCCACAATACTTTCGTTGACCTCAAAAAGATAGAGATATTATAGTGGGTTCTTTCCAGATGTCATCACATTCGTTTAGGGAAGCAGATTGGTTTACCTTTTGCTGCTTACGATTCACTATCGCCTGACTCCGCATTAGAGGATCCACTTTGATTATAATTTTGGTCGGAATCATATTCTTCATTACTGCCGTGGATCTTCTTCACTAAATGTTACCACCTCCTCATTCATATAAAGCGCTTCGCTGATGCTTTTCCTGTTCGTAAGGATCCTTTGGATTCATCTGAAAAGAGTTCCTAACCTATATTTTTTTTTTGAAAGAATAACAAGATATAGTAGAGTGCTACTTATAACTTATTTTGACTTCTGTGGGCACCTCGGGGTTACAAGCTGAAATTTTCACAGAATGAAGGCTTTATTATATTAATTCAAAATCCGAAGGTAATAAAAAATCATAACGGGCAAAAGGGCAGTATACCTAAAAATCGAGATTATTATATGAACGTGTAGGATATTAAATTATGAATGTTTTCATATATAATTCATCTACTTTTTTGTACGAATTATATTTTTTATCATTGCTTGAAATATGCAGATTACATTGGCCCTTACGGCAAAATAAATGGAAAAATTGAAATATCTCGCTTCGAACCTGGGCAAAATCTGATTGAAATATACTCATTTTTGTATTCACCTCGCATTCTCTCCGAAATGAAGGCTCAAATCAAAAATTTTTATTCTTGCAAAAAGTTTGCCTTAAGTATTTAGAATACACAGGTGCATGAATACATTTATTTTTTTCTCAAATGGTAATGGAAAAATAGAATTAAATGTAAAAAAGTAATTTTCTTCAAGCAGCGCCCGGCCGATATCTCGCTTCCCGAGTACTGTCGTATCTCACTTTTCTTCATAGCTTCATCTCTCTCGCGCCTATTATACAATACAAAAAGTGCTTTTACACCATTACGGGTTAGAATACTAATAATAATAATAATAATAGCTATTATTAATTGAATAAAGTCAATGATGACATTTTCGATTAGACTGAAATTTATTTTCCTGTACGTTGCTAGGTAATAAAGACGTAGAAAAAAAATCATATACTTAATGCAACTGCTATTAAAAAAAAAGACTAGCTTTTATTCAGAATAGAAACACTGCAAATGTAAAAAATCTTTATAATAACAAAATCTATTTATCTTCAGTGTCTTCTTCAGGAATAGACACAATGACTTCAATATTGCCTTCCAGTATTTTTTGCATGATCCTATGCAACCTATTTAATTTCTTCGACGTCTACAAGCTTGCTTCCATACAATCTAATAAAAAATTATTTGATTAAGTTTTATTATGTACCTATTTAATCTAATAATAATTTACCTTTTTTTACATCCACATGCAATAAATACTTTTACATCCGAAGGAAATGCTGGATAATTTGGATATCACCTGCGTCCTCAAATTTCCATCCGCATTCTGTTGCCTCTGGTAATAGGGGATTTGGTTCTAAAGAACTGAAGCACACCATAGTTTGATAATGTGCTCTCATACTGCGAAATTTTAAACTATTTTTTGTAGGGGCTAGTTTTTTCAATTAGCGAAGAATAGGCCAATAGTGTCCTGAAAATATTAATAGACGAAATGTTTGGATTTGTTGAAAATAATTTTATGATAAATTTCTCTATATTATTGAACATGCCATCTGCAAATTCATGGACCCAATACCGTCTAAATAATCGGAATAATTTAGATACATTTTCCAACATTTAATTTTTCCTAATCCTGAAAACTGGCTGGTTGTATGACAACCCGTTAGAGCATGAAATGCAGGTAATTTTATTGCAAGTTTTTCTTCTAGGTTGATGTCATGAACGGCCACATATCGCACCGAATTTCCTCTTCCACATTTTACCCCAAATTCTCTAGAAATATATTTTTTTAATATGTACCAGAAGTACAAGTACATCAGTGTCATTGGAGTCCACGATACATGTCAAATAATACATACAATGTTTAGCAGAGAGTATAATGCAACAAAATCCTAGTATCATCTTCTTCGTGACTATAGAGGATAGTAATTTGTTGTCAATTGTTTCGCAATTTGTTTTCTTATCAAAAATATTGGTAAATCCCCCACTATAGTTGCGAACTTGATATTCTTTCTAGAGAGTGCTCGTTCAGATAAAAAGTTCGTTAACTGTTTTTTTTAACTAAAAACAGAGTGGATAAATAAATTCCACTGTTTTGGATGTAAAATGGTAACTTATTATTAGATTAAATCGGTACATAATAAAACTTAATTAAATAAATTTTTATTAGATTGTATGAAAGCAAAGCTTGTACACGTAGAAGAAATTAAATAGGTTGCATAGGATCATGCAAAAAAATACTGGAGGACAATATTGAAGTCATTGTGTCTATTCCTGAAGAAGATACAGACACTGAAGATAAATAGATTTTGTTATTATAAAGATTTTTTACATTTTCAGTTTTTCTATTCTGAATAAAAGCTAGTCTTTTTTTAATAGCAGTTGCATTAAGTATATGATTTGTTTTCTACTTCTTTATTACCTACCAACGTATAGGGAAAATAAATTTCAGTATAATCGAAAATGTCTTCATTGACATTATTCAATTAATAATAGCTATTATTATTATTAGTATTCTAACCCGTAATGGTGTAATAGTATATTATTTTATATGGAGGAAAAGTGATACTTTTCATGGCGCTGTGTTTAACAGCCGAACGGAGTGAGGCTGTTAATAGAGAGCAAGCCATGAAAAGTAACTTTTCCTCCAAATAAAATATGCTGTTTTTTCTTCAAATGTCGACAAATTAATGCAAAACATCTCTTTTTAATAGTAATAATAATAATTATTATTAAAGATAAGTGGGTTCGCAAGGCGGCTTAGACCGGTGTCGGTGAATAGGCACAGGTTGTTGCTATAGTAATGTAACATAAAGTTGTCAGTGGACACTGTCAACAATAATTATTTTTTGTAAATTGCGTCTCCGATTGCGTTTTAATTCCGTATTGATAAGCAGTTATTGAGTAAGTTCGATTAAATAATAACCAATTTATTACTAAATTAGTGATTTTTAGAAATGCAGTGCACAAATTGAGTGATAAATACAAATTTTAGTTTAATAAATCTCGAGTTGTTGACGCTTATTTTGTTGTTTGTTTGTATCTATGTCGCTATGACAACACTTTTACCTCCGCCGGCGAAAAAGTGAAAAGTAAAGCTCCGGCAGAGGAAAAACGAAACTTCACGGCCGCCTACACAGTCGAGTAATGACGGATTTACTGACGTTTGAAGAAAAAAATTATTACCATTACACCATAACCCTTTCAATACCAAATCTTTTAATTCTATGATCTATGAATGTGAATAAAAATCAATAAATGAGTAATCAATTTATTGGAAAGTAAAAGTAACGAGTAACTGGTATTGACCGTAAAAGTAACTAATCAGTACAGGTATTTAAAAGTAACGAAACGTATTTAAAAGGTAGCACTGTCTCTTGCCACACTCTTTCTCCGTTTAATAGCAGATGAGAATAAGGTTATAGTTTAGGTTAGTTAATAATATAATATTGAAAAAACAAACAAGTTCAAGAACAGTAAACAGAAATTAGTTATATGAGAAGAGGCAGTTGAGGAAAGTGTGCAAATCCTGTTGCTCAGTGAGAGATAGGTTCGGTTAAGGGCACCAGCAGCTTTCTAGCACTCGAACTGCAAACTGCCCATGATGTGCTAGGTACCACTCCTCAATAACTAAATAAATTTATGAATAAATTTGCAAGTAAGTAATGAAGTTTTAGACAACAACAAACAAACAATAAAAAAATGTCCACGTTTATTGATAATGTTGTTAACGTGTGAAGTTCTTAGGCTAGGTTATTACAATAATGATTAAATCACAATAAATCTATGAAATTCAAAAACCACTCACTGAGAACTAGAAGCTAAGATCAGTTTTTCCAAGTAGAATTAAATGGCACTGAAGTTATTCGGTATCCAATGTTTAATTAAGAAATGCAATGAATCAATTCAGAAAGTGAAGCTAATAATTATGAAATCAGTACAATGAAAATCAATTAACAAATTAATCAACGAACTAAATGGTCAACCATTAATCAAATAATATAAAATTAATTAAAAGAAATTAATTAACAAATTATTTAGTGAAGTAAGTCACCAACTGCTAATCAAATAGTATAAAGTTATTTCAATGAAATTAATTAACAAATTAATTGGTGACGTAAGTCAGCAACTATTAATCAAACAATGTCAGCTTGCCTTAATGACAATTTAAATTAAGATAGGTAGGTAAGTCGATTTAAAATCTAAAAAGTGAATGCAGTAGGTAAGATAATTAAGGTAGAATTAAAATAGGAAATATCACAAAATGATGTAGAGCACGAGTAATCAGCCTATGTTTAACAGTAGCGAACCACTATTTCCAATTGAGTACGTGTTATTCAATAATGATGGCCAGAATCCAATCGTTTAACAGGGGAGACCAATATCAAGGCATACAGTAAATTAGCAACTAATATGTAAAATTATCAGATGGTTTTAAAATAAGGAAATAGATATCACTACTTATTATGGGTACTAGCCTAAAAGCAATGTTCTACAAATATAAAGGCTCTTGGAAGCAAATGTATCTTTAAGCTATAATAGCAATTAAATATATAAACCGTAGATATGATTACTTAAAATCAGATTAACTTTAATAAGGTGTGAAATCAGTCATTAATTATCAAAAATAAAAATTCATTATTGCATTAAACCTCTCACATACGATGGAATAGAAATAATATTAATTAGGCTTAACTGTGGTTCGGCTCTCAAGCCAGCACGGATACTATCAGATATTCAGGTCTCAACCATTATCCAACGTAGTCTATGGTTGTCTTATAATTAGAGCTACACCAACAGTATCGACTGAATCCTTCTCACAAGTGGTTGGTTTTGTAAGGTGCAAAAGTGATGAGCATCGCAAGCACGCTAGCTAGCAAACAGTTAGTAAGGATGAAAGAGGTAAACCAAAGCAGAAAAAAAAAACCTAAAAATATCAAACGTCTAAAACACTAGACACAATTCATTAGTTGTACATGTGGTCAGCACAGTAGTTCAACACAAAATTTCTAGTTAATTATTAATTACTTAATTACTCGAGCTTAATTACTTAAGCGAAAGGAAAGTGCATTGGCACAAACCCCAGTCAGCAAGATAAAACTTATTAAATCACTTAATCTTGCAATAATATCAAAACTATATAATATAATAATAGGGGACATTGATAACCCCTCAAAATGAGAATACCATTTTATAAAGAAAAAATACTTTACAATTAAATTTGGTGGAGTGACTCAAAATGTGGCTACACGGACATTCCGAACAATGTAACGAAGCCCAGTACAAAACAAATAGCAAAATTACTATAAATGGTGAAAATAATTAGGAGGTTATCCCTAAAAGATATTTATAGTTTAACTAGCGCTTTAAAAACTATTTTTGAGGTAGAAGTTTCATTACAGTGGTCAAATCCGTGAGTAATCTAATGGAAAAAATTCTAATTTACAGATTGTTAGATTATAGCTAACATTTAAGTTTAATTACTTATTAAAACCACTAACTAGATGATAACACAATTTAATGGCATTTAGCCGTTTAGACTATTTTAAGAGAAAATATAAGTTTTTTCTTTAGGAATATTAAATCCATGAATACATTCTTTAAATACTGTTTAATATTTACCTCAATTCAAGGTGGTGCTAGGTTTCTTACGAGGGTTTTATATTTATTTATAGGTGTGTGGAACCTCTATGATAGGTGACTTTCCCAGTTGGGCAGATAAAAATCCTTCAATGAAGAAATTAGGTTACTTGTAACTGCTCATAAAAATACACACAGGCAACCAAAGATAAGCTTTACAAGAACCTATTTATGTGGATTTAGCTCAAAATCCCATTAAGATGGCCTGAAAAATTCCAGATGCCGAGCTATCGACTGGTTCTACCCAATGACCGTAGAAAAGTGGCATGGCCGTGGCCCATCCACCTCGACCAAGTCTTCCTTAAAAAAAAACTTCAAAAGCGTAATAAACTTGCTAGTACCAAACGCGCAAGTAGCATGAAATTTTGCACATTTAAATACGTATTTCGAAACCAAATAAGAAAAGAAGTAATAAATAGATGATCCTACCTTAACTGGCTAACGTCTATGTGAACCATAATCAAGAATAATTAATTAAATTCATAAATTGTAGCAATGATTCTAGTACAATGAGGTCAGTGAAATAGTAAAAACATTATTTTGGACAACGGCGCGGCGCGGCGCGGCGGCGGCGTCACTCCATCCTACGGATGCTGAATGAATCACTGTTTCTTGTCGAAAACGTTAAAGCAAGTATCAGGCTAGAAATTTACTGCATTTAACAGTTATAATAGTTGGGGCAGTGATGTCGAAATTCGATTAAATATTCGGGAACATTACTTGGCAACGAAAACATATCAAATGTGCCTAATATAAACAAAATTTAAGTTAATTTTAAATATACGAAATTTAAAATGTCACACTCTGTAAGAGATATGGATAAATAAATATGTTCTTGTTCTTGTTCACCTTGCCAGAGTCTCACCCCAACAAGGGTTTGGCTTTGCTGCAGGGCAATTCGCCAGTACGATTTGAGGGGACCTCCAATAAGTCGGGCCTGTGCCCCTGGAGATTCCCGAGCTTTGCACAAATATGAGCTACTGAATTGCACAGACAGAAATGGTCCCACAGGGACATCCGGTCCCTCCCGGCCTAGATACCGGCGTGAATGGGTATTTCTTCTGGCTATAAACTATGAAATGCACAGAATTGCTTCTGGCTAAGCTATGAAAGGCACAGACAACGCTGGCTATGACATCCGGTTCTTCCTCGGAGAGAAAAACGGTCACTAAACGTTTGCCACGTGTCGCTCAATGGCCTGTGCCAATGGCGCTCAAAGAGCCGTCACCGAACGCGTCTACACTCGACCAAAGACGAATCTCGGAAGTGGATAAATAAATAAGATAAAACATTCTTGTATATCTTCATTTACAGAACAAATCGATTTTGTAATACCAGACGAAAATAACAATTTAACAAAATGACAATATCTTTTAACTTAGTCTGTTATGTAATATTCAATTTAAAATCAAATATGTTTTATAATTTTTTTACTGTAAAAGCATATATACTTTCTAGGTACAATCTGTATGCGCCTTCGCTACATAATTATTTTATGATTATTGACTGAAAAAATATAAAAAGAATCTTGATTGATGGTTTAGATAGAGCAAGGTTCAGGATCATTAACTGTAACAAAAGTTTCGAAATGTGTTTTTTAATTCTAAATGTTTAATTAAGTTCAAAATGTTTAATAATCCTAGGGCCACTACTTTGAACTCCGATTAGTCGCTACTGACACTGGCTCATTCAAATGCGATGAATCGAAAGTAGTTGTCCTTAATATGGTGTCTGCGTTATTGCACTCACACGTAATTCAAATTTGCCTTTTAGTTTTAGTTATCTAGGGAGCAATAACTTAAGCAATTTGAGGGGGCAAGTTGAATATCAGTAGGAAACTTTCCTACTAATAGCATTTTACAATCATATTTTACTCCACACCGAAAAAATATTTTCGATTCTGAGATGACTGCTTCACTTTGAAATTGTTTATGGTTGCCAAACGATACTTTTTCTTCTTCTTCAAGTGCCTTATTCTCCCAGAATATTGGCGGTCAATCATCATCATCTATGTTGGGGTTTGGAACCTTCGGCAACATGCACTAAAACGGAGTTTTATCCACAATACCGAAACAGAATTATTGCACTCGACGAGCGTTTCGCTAACCATGTTAGCATCATCAGGAGATGATTAAAACTGAGTTTTAATCATCTCCTGATGATGCTTACATGGTTAGCGAAACGCGCGTCGAGTGCAATAATTCTGTTTCGGTATTGTGGATAAAACTCCGTTTTAGTAAATCATCATCATCATCATGACGCAGCCTGTTTCGTCCACTGCTGAACAAAGGCCTCTCTCAATATTTTCCACTTAGTTCGGTTCTGAGCATCCTGAATCCAATTTGTAGAAATACACTTTATATCGTCCGTCCACCTGGTTGGAGGACGTCCTCTATTTCTACTGTTTGTGAAGCAGATGTTAGTTTTAATAACATTTTTTCTGCCTTCCCCAGACAGTCCGAGATCAGCACAATATCGTCAGCGAACCGAAGATTGTTAAGATTTACACCGTCTACATTTGTGCTTAGTCCTTCCAAATCGACATTCTTAAACATGTATTCCAAAAGCATGGTAAACAGTTTAGGCGAGATTATATCACCCTGTCGGACCCCACGCTGCACTTTGAATTTATCCGTGTATTTTCACACTTGCTGTTGCGTGTTTATTAATATGTTGCAGAATAGCAGAGTATCTGTGGTCAATACGGCAGTCGGCAAGCGCTTTAAACATCTCGTTGTGCTCAATAGATTTTTCTATTAATGTTTTCATAACCTGTAGGTGATCGTTGGTCCCATAACCGGATCGAAAACCCGCCTGCTCCGGAGGCTGATAGAGGTCAAGTTTATTGTCAAGGCGCATGGTAATGATTTTGGCAAACAATTTATAGAGGTGTGATAATACGCTAATTGGCATGTAGTTGTTTAGATTGGCGATGTTTCCCTTCTTATGCATAACCACGAAAATACCATTGTACCAAACTGCAGGTGTTGCTTCTATGAGGCATTTATTAAATAAGGTTGTTATAGCCTTCAATAACTTATCTCCACCTTCCTTAATTGCTTCAATCACGATATCGTCCTCCCCTGGTGCTTTATTGCTCTTCATCTCAGATAGTGGCCTTGGAACTTCTCCAGTGCTCCAAGCTGTTCTCTTCTTGATGTTCACCTTCACCATATAGGTTTGAGTAGAGGTCTTTTACAATTTCTAGGATCTCGTGTTTATTTGTGGTGATCTTTCCACTTGCATTTTCCAATTTTGTGATTTCTATCTTTCCTATTGCGAGTTTGTTCTTGAGTACTTTCATACTCTTATTTTCCTCGACTATCCTTGCTACCCACTTGTTGTTATGGTCTTTTAAGTCCTTTCGAACAGCTTTCGATATGTCTCTGTTCAGTTGTCTTAGGTGGCCTGTATTTCTAGGGCTTTCCCGCAACACTTCTCGTCTCTGTTTCATAAGATTTCGTGTTCCTGGTGAGAATTTTTCTTCTTTACTGTTTGGCCCTGAACAGTGCTTTCGCTGGGCTTCCTGTATGGACTTCATTATAGTGGCATTTAGTGTTTCGATATTCATTGAATCTGTATTTTCAAGATGTTCAGCTATGGTTTGTTGGTATTCCTCGTGGTTTGCAATAGCGGCCCATTTTTTATTGTTGATCTTGGTGAGTGTTCTTCTTTCTTTCCTTAGATTTACTATTATTGTTGCTCTGATCATTCTGTGGTCACTCCCTATTGACACCCTGTTCAGTACTGTAACATCTTGTACAAGTCTTCTGTTGCCGGTAATGATAAAATCTAGCTCGTTTTTTATGTTTTCGTCGGGGCCGATCCAAGTCCATTTTCTGTGTTCGGCCTTCCCGAAGAAAGTATTCATAGCATACAGATTTTGCTCCAGGAGGAACTGAAGTAAATTATTCCCTCTGTCATTCCTTTCTCCTACTCCGTGTTGTCCAAGGGGGAATTCACTGTCATCCTGCTTCTTTCCAAGTTTAGCGTTAAAATCCCCAATCCTGATAGAGAAATATGTTGGGACTTTGCACATTGCTTCATTTATGTCATCGTAGAACTTCTCAACTTCCTCGTCTGTATGTGTTGAGGTTGGCGCATAGACTTCAATTATTTTAATGCTATATCTCTGGCTTAATTTTAGTACCACGAAGCAGATTCTCGGGCTTATACTCTCAAAATGTTGAATGTTCTTCACGTGTTTTCTGTGTATTATAAACCCACTCCCCCATTTGAATCTTCTTCGTTGCCTCTGTAGTAAAACCTATTCCCCGATTTTAGGCTGATCTGTTGTTCTCCTCTTCTTCGAACTTCACACAGACCTATTATATCCCAATGGATCTGCTTTAGCTCTTCTTCCAGCTCAAGAATTTTCTGTTCGTTTGAAAGCGTCCTCGTATTATAAAAGGCGATATGCATTTTTCGTCTTCCTTGGTAGCCTGGTCCTTCCCGGTGCTTCCTAGCACCCTCTGATTGCCGTCTAGCACAGCCGCTACCTTGGCTGGGGACGATCAATCCGCCGAGGACTGAGGGCCGTACCTTTCTGACTTTTTCCATTTTAGCCATTTCCTATCACGCTGGCCAGTGCGGGTTGATAGGAGGTCATGATGGAACGGCATTTCCTTCAGTTCCAGGTTGAACGGTTATACCGCCGTGACTCGGTCATCAGAGCCTCTTTGGTTGTCTAGCAGGATGCACCGGATGACAAAAGTCATCACTCGAGCAGGCGAGGTTGACATTTGGGTTGGCATCAGTTGAGCAAACTTTGCCATCACCCCTTACATCCCCGGCGGTCAATAGCATTATCTTAACTTTATCCGATATAGACCTAAATAGCATCGCGGTGCTCGCTTTATACCACTGGCGTAGATTTTTAGCCAAGATATTATCGACTATTTTTCCTTGAATTATGATATGAATCATCTCGTGGTTCTGATTTCTCGTCACGTGGCCAAAGTACTACAATTTCCTTCTTTTGATTGCTCCCAGTACCTCCCCCCGCTTATTCTATTCAAGCGATCTAAAACGGCTTC
Organism: Pissodes strobi; assembly: GCA_016904865.1. Lineage (NCBI taxonomy): Eukaryota > Metazoa > Arthropoda > Insecta > Coleoptera > Curculionidae > Pissodes > Pissodes strobi. The sequence continues at coordinate 38,126 of MU186560.1, read as the reverse complement.
GTTTGTCACTCTGTTCATTTGCCCAGTTTCAGTGAGGATCCATGCCTCCATCCCATAAAAAAAAATACTGAAGACACAGCAGCGCAACAAACGAATTCTTAGAGATATTTATGCATTTTTCTTCATGATGTCCTTGCTCGCTCTCTTCTGCTCTCATTCAACCAGCATCCCAAATATTTATATGTTTGTACTTTCTCCACTATTTCGCTATCTATTCTGGTATCTGTTATATTGTCCATTTTGTTTTTGCTGACCATCATCCATTTGGTTTTCTTGACATTTAAACACACACCCAATGATAGGCTTTGAACTGTGACCGTTGATAGTAGTGCCTGTAAGTCATATTTGTTTGTCGCTAACAGGAGAGTGTCATAAGTATATCTTAAGTTGTTGATGATGACACAACTGGCAATTCCAAGGCATACCCTCACCCTCCGTTTTATCTTTCAGGGCTTCCCTACCTATAAATTGAACAAAAGGCGAAAGCACACATCTTTGGCGAACTCCTATCTCAATATGTATATCATCCGATGTTTAACCACCTATTTTAATATTTACCGTTTGGTTCCAGTAAAGATTGGCTATTATACAAATATCTCGTCCATCCAGGCCTATTTCATGTATGTTGAATTGCGCCGAATGCCTTTTTATAATCGATAAAACACGCGTACACGTCCACATTTACGTCTCGACATCGTTGTATGAGTAGGTACCTGGATATCAAACAGTACTTCTCGTGTACCAAATCCACCTCTAAAACCAAACTGCCGATATTTACCTCACATCTGGCGTATATTCAGGAATGAATGATCTTTAAGAACAGCTTCAACACATGGCTCATCAAACTAATTGTTCTATGTCCTTTACAAAGCTCACTGCTCTTCTTCTTGAGTAAAGCAACAAATGTTGAAGTAGTAGTTCAGTTTGGTACTACATTAAAAATAATTAATGATGGAAGGAAGAAGGACAATGGTGGAATAACGAACAAGAAGGAAGGTAAATTTAACAATAACAATTTTTTTTTTAATAAAAAACGGATTCTCAAATAGTAGTCCCTACATCAAAATTCATAAATGAGAATAAAAATTCAAGCAAAGAAGTTAAATCACTACCCATACATCAAGATTTCCCAAACTTAAAAGAAATCACAGATGATCCTGGAAGCCCAAAAGAAAAAGATGAAAGAACCCAGCAGTAAATAAAATATCTGATAAAGCATATTGCACGCCAGAAAAAAAAAACCAAAGAATGATAATGTCACAATGAGACATGACACAAAATAATGTTTTACCAGGCGTTACGGTTCCATCCCCCTTTAAGGATGCGTTATTTTGGTCCGGCCCAACACCGTCCAAGAAAACCAAAAAACAAAATGCTGCTAAAATTTCCTCTGGTGGAACGTCTGGTGAATGGAGAAAATATTATGTTAAAAAGAAGACTGAAAGGAAAAAAATTAAAAAGGCAAAGGAAGAACGAAAGCGAAAGAGAGGGAAAAAGCGTAAAACAATTAAAAACACTCTGAATATAAGAACCAAAATGGATCTTAGAAGTAAACGAAAAATTGAAGAGAATGAGACTTATAAATGAACAGTCACCAAAGGAACAGAAAATAAACAGAACTCATATCAGTTTTGGCGATTTTTATCAGATCTCTATCTAGACAATGACTATCCTGGAAAAGTTATGGATATACAGAACTATACATAATTTAATAAGCTCAATGGCAAGAAGTGGTTTAAATAAATGGAAGTGGCCTGTTGAAAAGGATGAGATACTTTATGAATTGCAAGAAATCGTTAAAAATATTGATGATGCCGTAAAAGTCAACAATAGAAATTTTTTTAAATTAAGCAATTATAAAAGTACCAAAATGTTATTTTGTATTAAAATGCCATAATATATTGTGCTTTTAATATAATTTTAAGATTTTTGCTTAATTACCGATTTATTATGTTTTAATTTTTCTGTTTATGGATAATTTTTAACTTATCTATGCATAACTTAATTTATGTTTTTATTAAAGACGAACTTAGGTACTTTATTGTGTCGAATTTATGTTTGTCTCTTGAAATTATGTTCGACGCCCTGACGATTTTATGTACACATGTTAAAATAGGGTGGCGGATTTGTGTACAAATGCAACACTTTCAATAATATTGTCGGTTTTATATTATTTGCGTTCTTTAAACCAAAATGTAAGTCAAACTAGGCTTCTCGGAACTTCTAATCATTCCTTAGTGTCGGACTGCGGGACATTTACGTTATGCAAGTTCAACCATCGGACCACACACGGCATTGTAAAATGTATGCTCAAATTTGTATAGTAACTCTTTAGTTTTAAATTATAGGAGGATTTCCTTCTGTTCATTGGGAACTGTCCACGATCACAATGCATATTCACTAGCTTTTAGTAAATGGTAATGGGTCGTTTTTAACTTGCCAAGTTTTTTTCTAAAAATTTACATTCAATAGGCGAATGCATACGCTTCTTTGAGTAATCAAGCCAGAGTATTTGCATACCGAGAATGCAGCCGAGATGATTTCAAATAGACTTCAATAGTAAACCCCAACCGAAACTCACGCTATTTCCAAATGCATTTTTCGAGTTTGAATACATTATGCTGTCGTCGTTTAGTGAATAGCGTGTTTACGAAAAGAGAAGCTCGAGGCTAAATCGGTACAGATACTCTGGGCGTTCGTTTATTAAATGCTGATATTACTTCTATTATTAAGTGCGTATTAAAAAAGGGATCATTCTGCCAGAGATTTTAAAGAAAACGTTTTAAATATCTATTTTCAGCACCTAAGGAAATAACCAATAATATTTCTGGAGGTCGGCACGCATACAAAACCCAGGCGAAAGCAAATAACCTGAACACTCCCATCCACAACAATAGACATGCCCCAAATTTCTCTTTAGATTTACGAGATATTGTAAGATTTATGATTTTATTCCCGATTTTCATTTGGACTGTTGCACGGCACTCAGGTGTAGCGAGCGCCAAATAAAATTTCGCTTTGAATTCTTATGAGCATTGTTTTAGCAAAACAAGTCGATTTTGCAATGCAACGTAAATACTTGCCTGAAATTAACTCAGCATGTCTAGCTTAGTGGGCAGGTATATTCTGGAACAGGTTTTTTTCAAGATCACGGCTAGGCTATTAATAAGATAATCTTAAATTGAAACTATCTTCACCGTCCCAGAGTAGGTTGAGCCTGGTAAAATTCTAAGGATAATGGGGAAAGTATCATTTTCGGTGACTCGACGCATAGTGGTCAATTTTAAGAATTTAGCTGAACAAAGGTCAAAAACTCAAATATGCTTTCCATATAGAAGATATTTTTGAAAAATTGCTAACATATCCCCAGTTATGTAGTGTAACAATATTTGTTAATTGTTCAACAAACAGTACATATACTACGTTTTACTCAGCGATTTTAACAATAATTAAAGGCGTGGGTCTATGACTTGAGAGTCAGATGAAGGGTGAAGGTGCCACTAAGTTTTTAACTAGGAGTATATGAATGATTTTTACACATTGAAATCATGGCAGTAAAATTTAGATACATACCATAGATAAGATTATCGTGAAAATTGACGTTAACTTACCAAAATAAACATCTGGATTCTAATTATATTCTTTATTTAAATATTAACAACTTTCACATACACTTTAAAGACATATAATTCTATCTCAAATTAATTTGAGGCTATGGTATCACCCATAAAATAATGGGAAGATTCTCTATAATGTGTTTCATCTAGATTTCAGTCTGATACTATTAGATCAGCAAAATAAGATTCAGCATTTTAATCTATAACATTAATATTGCCCAATTTCTATCTTGAAATAATAATAATAATAATAATAATAATAAAGTTTATTTCACTCAATAACAAGGCCTTGGTGCTTGCGTGTGACGTCGTTCATGTAGGACTCGCAATTTTAATCATATAAGGGGATACGTACACTAATATTTATGAAAACTATCAGTGGTGAACTTATTTTAAAGAACGCTAGCTGTATGGCAGACTTCTTGACAAATCCCAAAAGTTATTTTTGAGTGTTGGTTTAATACTAGGTGTAGTATTAAATGCAGACTCCCAACTCCCCTAGACCTGCGTCAAAATTCAAAATTCAGGTATTTATGCATAATAATTTTTTATACTACTGACAAAAAAAATTATTACTCACCAATACATATACCGAACTATTCCACACCTCTTAATGATTCTCACTTAAAATAATAAATAAACTCGATAAAAAAATGTACTTTAGTAGATATAATGTAGGTATGCATGTTATACAGTTTCAAATTTCATTTACCTAACATCGAGCCTAACACAGTTTTTAAGTGAGTGTTTAGGTATAAAAACTATCTATATTATAGAACACAAGCCATGAAAACACATTAAACATTTAAAGAAATAGGTCCCAAATTAAATAAATTCTTCTTATTTTATTTTTTTAAATGGTCTCCATTTTTAGCGCAATAACTTGGAAATACTATTGAGAATTATTTTTAAAACGTATTTTCCATTTTGATTAGCGTATCCATCGAAATGTGAAACATGTTTTTGTTCAATATAATATTGCAAAATGAAGTGAAGCATGAACGATGTTTTATTATAAGTTTCTAGAAATATGTGCTCAAATTCATTTATTAACTTATTAAAGATTATGTAAGTCACAGATACAATATTTATAACTTGTCCTTGGGGATATAAAAGTCCTCCACGATTTAATTTATTAATGAGATCAAAATTGTCCTCAACAATAAATTGCTCGTATATACCAATTTCTATTTACAGCTGTCACATTTTAGTGTTTTTAACGTAATATAGCAAAAATAACCACCTAAATACGTAATTAACGACAATACATATTTGATATCCTGAAAGTGATCCTCATTTATTAAATTTGAGACAATAAAATTTAAATTTGGGAAAAGTCTTGTTAAGAGCAATTTTCATCTGGATCGTAATCAGGTAGCTCATAGAAATTATTAGCATTCATAAGGCCAAAATGGCGACAATGAAGTGATGAAGTATTAATATAGACTGAATTCTAAGTCTCTTCTCTTTCTCATATAACTGTCGCGCAGAAACATGATAATGACCACCTGCCTGTATTTACCAAATCTATCTTCAAGAGGGTCTATTTGAAATCCCCCTAAGAAAACATAACTAAATGTACGTCCTTTTGAAAACCGAAAACATAATATTTGAGCCTACTTTGATAGTTTCTATTACAGCCAGGGATGCAACACTTTTGAGGCATAATCACATTAAGTATCAGTTACCACAAAACTATCCGAAAACCATAGAAAAATATACAATTAAAGACGAACATATACATATAAACTGTGTCGTACACAAACCGCCGAGAAATAGGTCTTTTAGTCCGTAATATATAGTTTCACATATTTAAAATACGCGTAACAATATAAATTATATACCTAGATATACAACGAAATATTAGGTACAAGTTTCGCACAGTTAAAAGCACATAAATAGTTCCAATTTCACAAAAACACAACAAAATAATACTAATTACTGATTAAGGCAGCCACTAAGTACGGCAAATTCACAAATTAATCCTTTGTTTTGTTTGCGCTGTTGCCGACTCTATAAAAAAGCTAGTAGAGTCTTGGTGGTTGTTGGGACCAGCGGCCATGGCAATTATTGAGATCAGCAAATTTTCCGGCGAGGCTATGTATGATTTTAAATATGTATGTAAAAGCAAGGTGTCTGTCTATATTTTATAGATATTGTCACGATTTGTGTTTGTTAACTGTGACGCCACGCCTTACTTAGCGTGTAGGAGAATAGCCCAGATTTAGGAACGCACTACGTCAAGTTGAGAAAAGATAATAAAGGAGGCACATCGATAAAAACAATAACAAGTTTATTTACAAACAAACTTAACAACGGTTAGACTGTATACTAATAAAAACATGTTTAAGTTTATAGATGAATTAAGAGTTTACAGTATACCCAATTAATATTAAATGAATGTATTCTCGAGGTAGGCTTGGTTCAAAGTTTTTCTAGCAAGCGACGTCACTTTTTTTAATAAAGTTCATGTGAGCGGAGTAATATTTTATTTATGTATTCGTTCTGATATTTATAAGGTAAATATTTCTGGTTTAAGCATTTCACAGACTTCTAATGCACTTTCACTACTTTTTAAAAATACCCAAAAACTATCCCTAGCTTCACTCGTAAATTCGACTCTCTACTTTTAGTAGCCCCTAGATGCCGCATACCTGTGCATACGTCCACCCAGGTTAGGTTAGGCTTGATCGCCGTGGACCTATATCGAGGTGTTTACAGATAGGGGGGTTGTGGAATAGAACAGCTAGAAGTGTACGCACCTGTGTGCTGTACCGCAACTAGTCTGAGCGGTTGAGAGACCCGAATTCCTGATGAACTAGACGTTTTCCTGCGTATTTATATGTTACAAAATGCTGATGGCTGCATCATTAAGGAAAATCGCTCCCGTCGACCGCTCAAGTTGTTTATAATTAACAGTGAATGTTTATATAGTATTTCTCAAGTTCAAGTTCAAAGTTACGACAGGGTGATATTTGATTAATGCTTTTAAGTAGTTCACAGTATAAATACATAATATTAATAACATATGTAATACATATGAGATGTATTTAGAGAGATGGTCAGTAATAATGAACCAAATTTAAAAAGTAATTATTTACTTGTTCCCATTTTAAGAGTTTATACACAGCGCGCATCACCGATCATCGATCGGCAGATTGTCGAAAGTCCACAAGAAAATGCCCGAACAAGGTAGTAGTATTAAATAATTAAATAAATACCACATTATAAAAAGAGGAAAGAGCATCTTATAGAAATATATTTTTACAATATGGGAGAAATTGTAATGTAAAATATGTTCTTTATATTTAAGCATCCTAATATTTGCTACAATCGTAGTAGTCTAACAACGTTGCAACCAATTTTGCCTCAATCGCGATTACTCTTCCACCCGCAAGTCCTCCTCCTACATCTTCGCTCCAAATAGCAAACCCCTACATGCACGACGTCACGAGCTAAAATTTTCGAAGCACTTAGCCCTTTTGTAGAGATGTTATCTATTGGCTTACATCGACATCCTCACCATCATTTTTTGTAGAAGTTATGCATATAAAGAGAACATGCCGATGATAACTTCGTGTAAATATCGTATTGCTTTTATCATGCAGCAAACCCTGACATGTACCTTTTGTGCAGAAAAACGATTAACATCACACGTGCGTTGAAATCCACTTTCCAATGCGTGTGTTGAAGGGTACTCATCACGTGAAATCAAATACGCTACCAAATTGATATGTTTCAGAACGCGTGAAAAGCAAATTAGCCTTATCCAGAACAAATATCTTTTGCCAGTAAAATGATCATTATAACTCGGCGCACGGTCATTGAGAATATACTTCTCTAACTTCTCTTGTCATAATTAATAGTGCAACACGTTTTCTTTTTCCTGAATAAACCCAAAGATTTTTTCCCCAATTAATTAAAAAAAAAATTAACCTAGCCCCGAAGAGTCGCGTTACAAAGCCCGGCCCCTGTCGTGGGGTCGTTTGAGCGCTACCCGTTCTAGCCAGCTAAACGGAAAAAAGCTCGGCAGGTGTTGTACCGAGTGGCTAGATTCGCTCATAAAATTAACCGGTTCTTAATTTCGAACTATCAAAAAAAATGAGAATAATTATGGCACTCAAGAAAACACAATCTAAAAATTTAATGAACACTATATTCGCTACTAAATCCTTTTTTTGCAAACACAGCAACAATCTATCTGGAGAAAATGGTTATAGTAAAAAGTGGTTGAGTAGACAAAAGAATGTTAAATGAATTAAAGTAATTAATAAAATAAACAGAGTACAATATGAAGATTGTACGTACAGAGACCAATTCAGTTGGAAAACCTCGGTTCTATATGCCTTACCACTAAATGCACTAAGCTACTTCTCAAAGTGATCACTTGGCGCAGACTAAGCTTCTTACAACTAGGTATGCGTGCGCTAATAGCTGCACTGATGGTGATAATAGGCCGCAATGAGCGGACACAATGATTAGATCAAAAAAACTTGAGAAGTTAATAAAAGCACCAGATCAGATTAAAACTATGGTTAGCTTGATTCATATGATAAAAAGATAAAATTCAGAGCAGTTATATCTGCCGACTAATTAATGAAAAGAAAAATTAATGAAAAGAGTGAAGTTATCCAGCCGCTTGACTTTTAAAATGAGAAAACAACTCAAAGCAATTAGATTAACTGGTCCGATAAACCAGTGAATAAATGTAAATTAAATTAATTAAAATCAATGAGCTTCCTCAATTCAATGTTTGATTTATATCAATAAAAGCAAACGAAGAGTAAACATAAGACACAAAACTTATACCCAAATCCCGCCGTCGAACTCTGTCGATGGCCTCTAGTGCGGGAACCACAAGTTAAGGCCCTTCGTCAGCCTTGAAAAAAAGTTGTGGACCTGCTTCCGGCCTTTTAGAGAACAAGTTGCAGTTCTTTAATTAAAGTTATTGCCCAGCAGAAGAAATTGGTTCATCAAGTAAACCTGGCCCAGCAGAAGAATCCTGAAATAATCCAGTACGCATTAAATGAAGCCCCCTTACTTTAATAAAAATCATAGACACCCTTACTTTAATAAAAAATCATAGACTCCCTTACTTTAATAAAAAAAATCATAGACCCCCTCCCTCTTTGCATAAATACATCTTCTTTATAAAACAAATTTTCCCAGACCAAAAAAAAAAAACATGGACTTACAGTGCAATAAAGCAAATAAAAGAGATATTAAGGTTCCGGCAACTTGAATATAAAAGATAGATATGAATCACCCCTAAAAGAATATATAAACTTCCCCATATGATCAAAATTAAAGTTGCATTAAAATAAAAATTCGGATCAAATAAAATGGAGTAGATAAAACAACACATGGGAAAAGCAAATGGCGTTATGTGCACAAAAAAAATAAAAGGTAGATAAGCAATCAATTTCATTAATTTAGGCAAAAATGGTAGCGATATTTACCTCAGACTCGGACTTGAGGGTGTATTAGAAGAGATTCGACGGTCTCGGTCTTATGGGACGAACGTGGAAGCCGCTATAAATAATGAAAACAAAAAAAAATTAGCATCATGGTAGTCACGCACTTTACCGGCCATAGAAAAAGGAATCCAGAGGAAATGTTTACCTAGTACAGCATGTAGAGCCCGAAAAATCGGTCGTGTTAAAACACAAACAGAAACCACACAGTAAATCCCCTATCAAAGGGTTGTATTATATCACAATACTCAAAACGTGCAGTTTCTCGCTATACTGGCAAACGTTCCCCAGGCGAGCAAACTAGAAAAGACCTCTCCAACGTTCCATCTTCCGTCAATTTGCCTTAAATTAAATACGGCGACACAAGTAGTAATGGGCTGAAAACTTGACGAGTGATTCGATACAAGGAATAATTCTAAGAAAATAGACGCCTTAATTCTCGCTTATTATCATGATAAATGACGGCGGAAGCCACGAATAGTGAGCTAAAATTACATTCTTCCAGAAAGGCTAGGAAATGCTCTAACAGAAATAAAAAACCTTCAAAAATTTAAATCGAGAATGACAAACGCGCGATAGTTAGCCCATCCCTATTATTTGGCATAAACCTTACAAAAAACTGGTCAGCTGTACCGAACGAGAAATATATTTAAAGCAGAGGTCCAAAAACGATCTCCGGAACATCAACCTAGGGTTCTCAAAAGGTAATAAAATATTCAAACTGAAATTAAATTATGGTTCAATAAATCAAATGCAACGTATTTGCAGGCTAACTGAATTCTTTAAAAATATAAATCGATTCGCTGGCTGTTTACGATAATATAATGCAAATCAAGCCAAGTTATTTTAATAATAAGGTACAGGGTGTTCACCCATAATGTCCCCCCCCCCTTTAACTTTGTTAATTTTTAAGCTACAAAAAAAATAAAAAACAGAATTGTAGGGTTTTTAATGTAGTTTTTGCACACGTAAAGGAAAAAACAAAAAATTGTTCAGTATACAGGGTAGATCAAAAAGAAACATTTTTTTAAATCTAGCCCCCATTTTTTATTCGATTTTTCGATTCTACGTAAAATTCTAAGGATTTTTAATATAACACACTATATGCCTATTCCTGATACTTTAAAAGTTATTGACAGTTGAATTCGCTATATTGTTTGTTCTTTTATTTTTTTATGGCAACAGCCACCTAAGAATATAACTTTTTGTTTAGCTTTTGAAGTCATTGGGGTGAAAATATTGAGTTTCCTCAATTCGACCTCATTGCTTTGAGTAGTGATTTTGTATCTTCTGTTTTAAAAATGATTAAAGAATTATTATTGTAATTAAAAAATAGCGACTTCAACTGTCAATAACTCCTAAAGTATTAGGAATAGGGATATAGTGTGTTATAGTAAAAATTCATAGAATTTTACGTAGAATCGAAAAATCGAATAAAAAATGGGGGCTAGATTTAAAAAAATGTTTCTTTTTGATCTACCCTGTATACTGTACACTTTTTTGTTTTTTTCTTTACGTGTGCAAAAACTACATTAAAAACCCTACAATTCTGTTTTTTATTTTTTTTTGCAGCTTAAAAATTAACAAAGTTAAAGGGGGGGACATTATGGGTGAACACCCTGTACATCGCTCTAGCTTATCACTTAACGGATTAAGAATACAAATATATATCTAACCTATACTTAAAATATAGTTAATTTTACATTGAGAAAAGAGGCAATTTCAAGCGAATTATCAAATTCAGAATTAATAAACCGATTAGTGCAAAATACAGCATCATTTTTTTCCCTAAATGCGGCATATAAATGAAATTTTAAAATCGGCAAAATCGAATTGTTACAATAGTAATGAACACTTTTCAGAGAAAAGTGTTTTAAAAATAACGTCTCTATCAAGTAAGTGCACTTAATAATATGCCGAATCATCTCCATGCTGCTCTATTGAAAATTTTAGGCTGCTACCCTTTAAATTTTAAGGGACAAGTTATATAAATATTACCTTTACTAGGCGCGACCTTTAAAATAGTGCACTGCGAAAATTCTTGACGCTTTCAAACACGTTCAAGTAGTCCCGAGGGTGCGAAACTTTCGTGCCGTGTGTAATGGGGTAGTCAGGCTATCTGCCGCTTAGGCTGGAGGTAAATTAAGTTAATAATTAAACAGAATGGCTCAAAATTTATCTGGGTTAACACCAAGTATTATTCAGCAAATTTCGCGTTATTTCAAAGGCTTGGATAGTACGTCTTGACTTAGATGATTTTACTTAGTCAAAACTTATTCTTTACTATTATTAATTATGATTAATTAGTAATAATCTCGGTAATAATACCATTAGTCCGGGATTAAGTTTAAGCAATAACGCTCCTTTGGAATAATCTAGTGGATGCAAAAACTGTCTTGGATATACTGCATGTTACTTTTATAGGCGATTTATTCTATTTTTCATACAATTGCAAACTGCGAAGATTGTCCCAAAATATTTGTTGCCATAAACTAACCCAAACATGTCACGAGACCGTATCTGGTAGCTGGTCGCATTGAAATTATTAAATTAATATAAAATCTAAGAAAAATAACACCCACTATTTATCAACCTTATCGTTGCTTAAATTGCTTTAATCTACATAGTCAGTAACTTGTTTACAAAGTTGATACGATAGAAAGTCAGGGAATTTTCCCCCAGTGTGTCTCTCTCGTTGAAGATAAGTCTGATTTAGATGTTGCGGATAGTGGGGTGCCTTAATAACCTCTCTTGAGGTTTCTGTTTTTCAGGCATACAGTTTGCTTCACTACGGAAATTTCTTACAAGCAATAAAATAAAAGCGTCTATGGTATCAGGCGAAGAATCGCGTAACCAATTAGAAAACTTCTTAAAGAACATCTCACAAGGTGTATCACAATTTGTTAATTGTTCACGGTCCTATGCCAGGTTTTATTCGGCGGTTTCAACGATAATTAAAGGCGTGGGTCTATGACTCGATAGTCAGATGAAGGCGCCACTAAATTTTTAACTAGGAATATATCGATGAATTTTTCAATTGAAATCAGGTCAGTAAAATTTAGAAGTATAACATAGATAAAAAAATATTGTGCTATTTAGAAATAAAGGATAATAATGACATGATCTTTTGACACGAAATTACCAAAATAAACATCAACATTCCAATAAAACTATTTATTCAAATCTTAAGTGCTTTCATAAACACTCTGAAAGCAATTAATTAAGTTGAGTTTATGGTATCGCCCATAAACTAATGCTTGCTTATCAGACTAGTAAAATGAATTAAACTATGTTTCTAAGTTTTAAACTATGGTATATATCGTTAAGATTGCCCAATTACTGTTTGGAAACAACTCTACCTAACCTTTTCAGGTCCTGACCTATCGCAGTTAGTCGTAAAGTACCAAAAATAAGCAGGATTTACTAACCAAACTAAAATGCAGAATATCCTGTTACTATATTTTTTTGTCAAATTTTTCTTTGGTAATTAATTAAATATTAATTTTAAGGTTAATCTGTGTATCTGGGTAAGACAAGATATTGTAGAAGAATTGTAGATTTTCTCTAATCTCTGTTTTAATACAGCTTTTATAACAATGCAATTTTACAAAAATTTTAATTTTTTAATTTAAGTACAAGAATATCAGAGTTTCATAAAAAAATGTCCGAACATAAAAAGAAATATTAAGAAGACCTTTCCATCGAATAAAATAAAATTGAAATAGGTCAAAAATTAACCGAGATATGGTCGTTATGAAAATAGGCTAATATTAACAATAAAGTCAATATGGCGGCCAAAGTCACGTGGCTTCGATTTATGTGACCACCCACGTTTGGTTCTCCGATGGAAATACAAAAAAAGGTTCTGAACTTAGACTGAGGGTACATTGCATTGTACATGTGACCACAGCTGGCGCCTAGACTATGAGTTGGATTTGATTAATTTGGATTTGATTTGGTTGAGATGTGATAGTTTATGGGCTATTTACAGAAGTTTATAGAAATGTTTTCTCTTCCGGCGTTTTTTTGCATAATATGGATAATTTTATTTATAATTTTGAAAATATTTCATAATTATATAACGTTTAAGTTGTTGACTTCATTTACATCATTATTCTTTTTTCGCAGTAATTAATCTCGAATAAATCATTTCATCAATTTTGCTCGAGTAAACCACTCGAGTAATTTGATAAATAAATTTTTTCCACTACTAGAGTCAATATCAACCATTATTGACCCATTTTTATCTTGAAAAGTTATTTTTCTTTCCCTCGTGTCAAAATACATCAATATTCATCTTTCATTAATGACATAGGTCAATAATGAACCAATAGAGACTGACACGTAAAAATCATTGCATAAATTGAAAATTACCCAACCTACCTTAAAAGACAAAATACAAATAATAACATTATTTCCAAGCAAACTTAACTTGATTGAAATAATTAATAGATAAACCATCTTATAAAATATATATAATTATTGCTTTAATAATTAAAAAACATATTTTATAGATGATTTAGTGGTGGAAATGTATATATTAAAAACAGTTTAGACTGTTTTATTGCCTGCGTCTTGAGACCCTCGCTAAACCTTAGTTAATAATATACTATTTCAATATCGTGGTAGGTGACTACGCTTCTTAAACTTCGATATATGATAAACAAAGCATCCAAGAAAATGTATGCTGAATGAACTAGCCACAAATCACAAGAATCTTCCGAGAAGTTTTCAATCAATCGAAGCATTTACCGAAACGTTACGCAATTTGAATGTATATAATCCCACGAATTCAAAATTCAAGCCATACAGTTTTCCTGTATTTTAATAATCCAAAATAATCTCGGCCGATTCCATACACATACACTAATTGGTTCGTTATATGGCGGTTTGTTTCGATACAATGTAATGTTAGCCTCGAAACGAAGCTGTCAGCCGATAATTGAAGCATCAAATGGCCGGAAAATTACTGTTCAGCCTCAGAAAATTATCCCACCAGAAGAGGGTTAGACGACGTGCGTGGAGATATTAATTTTGCGCCAAACAATAAACTCTTATCGATTTTTAGATGCGTGTATAAAAATAGATGTTAAAGGTTCGTTATTGGAAATTTCCCTTTTACAACCTAATAAGCAGAACCTAAATTTTAAGGGTTTGAATCAATAACAAATAGTAATACAATGAGCATCAAGGAGTGTTATAATGTAAGGTAAACAAAATAACGTAGGGTCTATAAAGAAATTACCGAACAAGGCCATATGAAAAAGTATTAGCAGAATCGGCAAAGTCTTTTTTATGCTTGCTTATGGTAAAATTAATTAGGGTTTTTCAAAAGAATTAAACATAATGTTTCACTTGTCTTGTGAGCGACAAGACTAAGACTCGAATTTATAAAATAAAACAGAGTTTGCAAGACGTGTTTTAAAACTTATCGAATTATAGCTGAATATATAGGGTGCTCAGAAACTCTACCGACAAACTTTAAGAAGTGATTCTCCACCAAAAAAAAAATAAGAAAGAAGTTCTAAAAAACATAGGTTTGCAAACGCTTCGTTTCCATGTTACAGGGTGTCAATAAATTATTTCATTACAAATCAATAAAGTTAAAGTCGTATGACCATCGTGCATATGTCACAAATTTTGACGGATATTTAAAGGTACTTAATCTAACAAATTTGGCAAATACTGGGTAGCAAAAGCTGTAAAAATGTGACTTGTTTTACGTACCTTTACAGGATGATACCTTAGGTCCATGGCCATCTCAAATGGCCAATGACGATATTTTTTGCCAGGTCAGAGTTTTCTTATAACGGAAAATGTTATAAATCGGTCATAATGAATGTTTCTTAGTTTTTCACACAATAATTGAATTTTTTTTTTTTTAATGATAGAGGAGATGTAAGCGAAGGTGTCTTTAATAATTAGTTGTTTAAAAGTAACTTTGTTTTTTTGTAAAATGAACACAAACTTTTTTACATTACTTTTTAGAGTAATCGAAGGCTTTTTTGTTTTGAGCAATTTTGTCATATTATCTTCGTATCAAATGAAGCCCGATTAATTGATTAATTCGTTAGTGTGTAAGGAGCGTTGGTACAAAATAGCGAATACCTATTTTATTTTAAAGCGTCAGGTAGTAAATAATTTAAAGACAGAAACTTTTTACTTTTTATTTCACTAATTATAACACTTACATTATATCATATTTTTATTAAAATATTTTTAGGTACCGTTCATATTATACGCAATTTATAAAATAAAATAGTTTTACGGAACTGAAAAATGTTCTACTTATTATTATTTACGTGGCTTATTATCTGAATCTTTAATTATAAATAATAGAACGATGAAAAAAATAAAAGAAAATAATTGAATTAAAAAACTTTGAAAATTATATAAGTAAAATTAAATGGTTCAAAAATCCTCAACGTCCGAATTGTAAGTTTCGGTAGCTTGATTTTTGTTACTGCGGTTTGCATATTTGCCCTTGCAGCATTTTAAACTTTGAGAAACGCAGGTATCTTTATTGTTATGCAAGTCTTGTCTGAACAACGTATAGACAACGCTTCTCTTCTAGCATCGGGCACATGTTGAGAAGAAAAATTTGGCTTCCAAATGCCTTCGCCAAATATCCCACCATATCGAGCGAGATGGATCTTCTAATGGTATATCTTATGTATCATATGGCTATTGTTTCAAATTTTCAATTAATACGTACACCTTAAATAAAAACGATTATACTTATTAGAGATTTTGTGTGATATTAAGGATACTTTAACAATTTTCTATACCTTTTTAAATGTTGTTTAAAGACATCATCAGTGGAAAGCAGCTCGGAAGCTGGACTATTTGATTCCGTTGTCGCATTTGAATTAGGGATGTAATAGTTCGGTTTTTATTCCTACATAAAAAAGCGTAAATTTTACACTTATTGCCAATGCATAAAGGGAATTCATAAAAAGGGAAGATTTTCTAGGTCCTTTAAGTTGTCAATATGTCTACATAATAAATCAAATGCCGTTTTCTAGCCTATTTTATACATGGCATTACCCCATCGTCCTCCCCCAGGCTGGAGAACACCGAAGTACAAAGTCTGGGGCTGATCAATGGCAGTTTGTGACAAGAGGGGCTGCATTGTATTAGCTGGCAGGGACATCAAACTGGTGAGAGCAGTTTGATTACGGGGAGTGACGCCCCCGCCACTCCGAGTTGCCACGGGATGTGGCCCATCAAATCCCATCGTCCTCCTCCAGGCTGGAGAACACCAAACTACAAAGTCTGGAGCTGATCACTAGGGAGTGACCCAACAAACCCTATTTTTACCCCTGTCAGACTAGGGACCACCAAAGAAAAGAGTCTGAGGCCGATGCATCCAGTGGAAGCGGCCCTAGGTGGTAGATGCACACGCCTACTCGCATCGTCCGGTGAAAGACCACCCCACCAGAACTGGGAGGCGCTAAGTGGTTTTCCCGAATCACGTTCCGTTTCCGCGCTGGTAGTTCCGGGTTCCACAGTCGAAATATAACAATATGGACATGATGGTGCTTCCAGAATCAAAATATTCCGGAGGTAAACTCCCCGGCCATTCGGATCTCCGGGCGCTGGGTGGCCCTGGGAGCCCTTCATTCCGCATTTAACAGACAGCAAAGATACCGAACCAATTTAGAATTGATTTCTGCAACATAAGAGGCCCAAATACAAACATAAATTCGGTACACCAACATCTACAAGCAAATAGACCACACATACTAGCCCTTACAGAAACACAAGTATGTTCTACAACGACAATAGTGAACTATCCTTATCCTGGTTACGACTTACATACCCGAT
The DNA here is from genome assembly GCA_016904865.1 of Pissodes strobi. Lineage (NCBI taxonomy): Eukaryota > Metazoa > Arthropoda > Insecta > Coleoptera > Curculionidae > Pissodes > Pissodes strobi. The sequence continues at coordinate 21,208 of MU186560.1, read as the reverse complement.
TTAGACATAAGTTCGGAATATGCCTTTATGTTCGAAGCGACCTTTCATGTCACCGCGAGGAAACACTCGTACCGAACAACCTTGACGTCATGTGGCTCAAGTTCACCGCCAAGGGATTAACCAAGTTTATATGTTGTCTCTATCGCCCTCCGAGCGGTAGAGCCTACCAAAACTTTTTTTCAACACTAGCTACCACTTTTGACTCAATACAGGTTGATCACCCCAATTCAGAAATAATCGTTCTGGGAGACTTCAATGCCCACAACACCAACTGGCTCAAACATCACAACAAGACCGACAACGAAGGTAGAGAGGCTGAAGCATTTGTCATCAGCTGCGGGCTTACTCAAATTGTAGACGAACCAACTCGAATCTCAGAGAGGGGCGAAATCGCCGCCCCCCTGGATCTTTTCTAACCACCAATCCTGACTAGTACACAGTTACAGTTGGTCCGCCATTAGGTACTTCCGACCACAAACTTATTACAACGGTTTGTGTATTGCCACTCATACAGAAGGATCCACCATTGCCTCGCAAAATCTGGCATTACAATTCTGCAAACTGGGACGATCTAAGGGAGTTCTACCTAGATTTTCCTTGGCTCGACGTCTGCTTTGGCGCTGACGACCCGTCAGTCTGCTGCGAAAAGATCACGCAAGTAATCTCCTCAGGAATGGAAGCATACATCCCAAATTCCACCAAGTTACCATCAAAAGGAAAGCCCTGGTTCGACAGAAGATGCGAAAGAGCTGTGAGTAGGAAACAGCAAGCCTACAAGTACTGACAGCAAAATCAGACCGCTGAAAATCGCAATTATTTTTGTCGAAGCGAGAAACGAATGCAAGCGTGTTATCGACGAAACTAAGGACAAACACAATTAAAGGATCAGGAATAAACTTTTGTAATGCCCCAGTGGCTCCAGGAATTTCTGGTCGGTAGCAAAGGCAGTAAGTAACAACTTTACAGAAACGTCTCTCCCACCTTTGACAGACCAACGTGGCATCACGGCGACTACAGCCAAGGAAAAAGTAAACATGCTCGCCAAAATGTTCTGTTCGCACTCTACCTTAGATCTCCCCCAAGGCAAGACTCTCCCCACCATATCGAACATCAACACTACCATGGCAGAAGTCAAATTTCATCACCGTTATATTCGTAAAATCCTTAAAAATCTAGATGCGCAAAAGGCATCAGGACCGGACGGAATACCTGCCATCGTGTTAAAGAACTGCGCCAACGCACTAACACCCGTTTTTTCCAGGCTTTTTTCCCTGTCTTACGGAAAAGGGATTTACCCATCTTCTTGGAAAGTCACTCGAGTGCAACCTGTTCCAAAAAAGGCAAGAAAACCACGCCCTCAAACTATCGTCCAATTGCCTTGCTTCTAATAATCTCCAAAGTCATGGAACGTGTAGTCAATCAGCAACTACTCAAGTACCTATAATCAGCGATAATCAATACGGCTTTCGCAAAGAGAGATCGAGGAGTAGCGCAATTGAGAAATACGGAGAGTCTCGAGCAATTGCGTTGGATATTTCAAAGGCATTCGACAGAGTTTGGCATGACGGACTGCTCAACAATCTACCGTCCTTCGGACTGCCAGCCTCTCTCTGCAGCTGGCTTGCCAGTTTCCTTAAGAGCCGATCTCTGCACGTTGCAGTTGATGGACATATCTCGGACACATTCATCATCAACGCGGGCGTGCCTCAGGGCGCAATACTTTCACCAACTCTGTTCCTCATCTATATTAATGACCTGCTGACCGAAACAAATAATCCTGTTTACAGTTTTGCAGATGACAGTACCCTTGTTTCCCACTTTAGATCAGAAAAACCCTTACCAGCGACTGAGACTTATCACCGCAGACAGGAGCAGATTACAGCAATTAATGAAGACCTGGAGAAAGTTCAAACTTGGGGCGACCGAAATTTGGTGCAGTTCAATGCAGCAAAGACCCAAGCAGCCACGTTTACCAAGAGGGCCAATACAGCGGGTCCTGACATCATTATGGCAGGGTCGACCATTCCTTCATCCTCTTCAATCGGACTGCTGGGTATCTCGGTCAACAGCAATATGTCCTGGCATGACCATGTTGCTAACATCGCAAAATCAGCCTCCCAGAAGCTTGGTGCGCTATTTCGCAACAAAAAACCCTATACACCGCAGCAGTTGGTCTTGCTCTACAAAGCGCAAATAAGACCGTGCTTAGAATATTGCTCACATATCTGGGGTGCCGCACCAAAGCACACCCTAAGGCTGCTGGATTCCATTCAGAAGAGAGCTGTGCGTCTCGTCGGCAACCCGGAGTTGACCCGGAATCTAGATAGTCTGAAACACCGCAGACATGTAGCCGAGATATCTCTGTTTTACAGATACTTTCACGGCAGATGTTCCCAGGATTTGGTCCGCCTCATCCCGCCTCTGTCAGCTACTGTTAGACAGTCACGACAGACGGCAAGAGCGCACCAGTTCGTCGTACAACTGGAAACACCTAGAACATCGGTTTACAAGAACTCCTTTGTCTGGCGCACTGCATCACTGTGGAACTCACTCCCAGGACATCTGTTTCCCACTAATTACAATTTACAAAATATATTCAAGAGCCGTGTCAATCAACATCTTCTAGGGTCTCCCTTTAGTGTGTGTGCTACTGCCATAAAAAAAAAAACTAATGTCACAGCCAGTTAAGCAATGAATTGTTAATAGTTTTTTTGCAAATATCCTTTCCTAAATTTTTTCTACACTTGAATATAACATAAAATACATAAAAATATACCTATAAAACCTGATAACGGACCAATAATTTTGTCGGTCTATTAGATTTGCGACGTTTCAATTCGCAATCCAATTAGTGTTAATGAACTGCTTTTCCCAAATTGTGTTTTCTTCATCAAATGACTAGAAGTAATAATAGGCTCAAATTGGCTTTTACCTATTTAATTTATTACACCAAAAATATTTGATATTAAACGTACAACCTAAGACAGTACATTGGACATGTTCTTTCTACCGGAACATTGACACAGTTGTGTCTGAAAGATAAATTCTAATTGTTGCATGGAGAAATCTTGTCTTAATTGAAGAATTAATCTCGTGTTAACTGTGTTCTTGGAACAAGAGATACAATATCGAATTGTCTAAGCCGCAAGACTCAAGAACCAGAAATTGGCACTAAGCCGGGGTAACTAGATATTGGCATTAAGCTGAACGTAACTAGGAATGGCAAGCTGAACGTAACTAGGAATGGCAAGGCCGAAATTGTAAAAACACCGAGAAATTGGCACTAAGCCGAAAGTAATTTTAGGAACTATAGCTACGCTGACGCAGTGAGTCTGTTGACGAGAACTTAAAGACTGACTTTTGTTAAAGGATGACGTGAGTGCTAAGGCTGCTAAGCGTATGGAATTAAGGTGGGTAAACGCTTGATGTGATTGGATCTTTCTAGAGGCACTGTTTGAAAGTAGGTCATTCTAGATAATCCGTTACTATTAGAGTTAAACGGGTGAATTTCCGTTAACAGAGCGGTAGGTATTGATATTTTCGATCGGAAACTGACAAAGTTTTTTACACAAGAATAATAAAAATTCTTGTGATTTTTATGTGAGTTATATTTTTTTGGAAATTATTTGTGACTAATTTTGTCGATCTTTCAGTTATGGCGGAGGTCGTTGATAGTTTAACGGTTATAATTTCTAGGAAGAATGTATCGTGCTCTATGCATATTTTTATGCTTCCTACTATTTTAATTTAAATAGGAGTTGAATAGCATTTTGTTTGGCAATTAAAAGGGCAAATAATATAGTCCGTATACAAGTTATAAAATGTTATTTCACCTGTTGTGACTATTTTCACAACACGGTCTGCACAGATATTAAAATTATGTTCTCCTTTTTGCCCGATTCATTGCATATAAGACACATTTCCCGAATATGAGAGGAATGACAGGATAACTGTTTTCCGTTTTAATTGGTTTAAGGATCATTTTTAATGTTATGCAAACTAGTGTAAGTTTTTCTACAAGCTATGTGGAATTTTACTTTCACTTTTCGACTTTACATACTGTCCTTTTGTTTTAAAATACTTTGGGCACAATTGTCAGTGTTTGCCCACAAAATGAACATTCTATATGTAATAGAAAATGATATAAACACCACAAAAAACAGATAGTATTAAATTCGCATCCCTGAAGCACGTTGAAAACTAAATAACGGTGCACTAAATTAGTCAAGCTTTTTGGGAATGGTTCAGTACTGCAGTTTTTTTCAAGAACTTTATTGCAGTGCTAGCTTCATTTTATACGCAGATAGTATGGCAAAATTCCTTAAAACAAAGGTTTCTCGATAACTTCAAAACGGGATGCAAATAAGTAAATGTTCAAGTTTGTGTTCGTTTTACAAAAAAAACACAAAGTTTCTTTTAAATAATTAATTGTTAAAGTCACCTTCTGATACATTTCCTCTGTCATTCAAAAAAAATATATCACTATAATTTTCATTAGTGACGGAGATATCGCGAGGTATGTGTGAAAAAGTAAGAAACATTAATTATGACATACATTTTTCGATGTAAAAAACTCTGATCTCCTAAAAAAAAATGTCGGCATTGGCCATGTTAGATGGCCAAGGACCTAAGCTGTCATCCTGTGAAGGTCCCATCAGACTATACCTTAAAAAACTAATGAAGGAAGCGACTTTTTGGCTGTTTTGCGGTCCACTAAAAGTAGTCCGCTAGAATCGTATATAATGGTCTGCGTTTAATCGGTCAGGCACCTCTACTACTCCAGTACATCTAAGTTTACCCGGAACAAAATTCCTTAAAGCTGAAAATTGCTGAAAATTGTGTATTAGGTCTTGGGGTGCTATTTAACATACTAAAAGTCCCCACTCCCCCGGGGGTGGCACCTCCCACAAATTCACCCCCAAATGTGACTTTTTTTATTTTTAAAAAATATTGTCACGAATAAGAAGAATTGCACACGCCTCAGGGAAGAGTCGTGTCACGATTAGTACAATTACGGGGTCTTTACGCTTCCCTCAATCTGCCACTGTATGTTTTATTCGTGATGACACGTCTTGCTTAGCATACAGGGGTACAGTTCAGGGCATCCGGGCCTGATTTACGACGGGTGAGAAGAGATGATAAAGAAAGCACTTTTAGTTATAATAATAACAATGTCTATTTGTCACAGACTTAATGATAAAACTTTAACAACGCCTATTGGATAGAAATTTAATGAGATTCTTTTATTCCCGATTACTAACTAATGCGCGCATGTTTTCTCGATTTGAGGTATGGTTTGTAATTGTTTATAGGTCTTTGGTTACTGTCTTATAATTATAGTTTTTCTTAAGAGTTTTATGTTGAGTTTTATTACGAACACTAGAATATTTCACTAAACTTTTTAGCTATTTAACTGACTCTACTTAGACACTTGTCTTTCTCAGACCTCTGACAAACTTATCCCTGATTTGATTTTTACTACTGCGGTTGTGAAACCCCTAGACTCAGCAGCCGTGTGGCTAACCGGTACTAGGTTTAAATCAGGAATAAAGGAGTAGAACCTGAAGGCAGCTGTGTAGCTAACCTAGGAGCGGATAGAAACCGAAGGCAGCTGTTTAGCTAACGTGAGAGCTGGTTTTAGCTGCCGAACTAAAGGATCGGTAGCGTATTTATATAAAAAAAGTGATGACCATTGCTTGCTTAAGGTTCATATTCGCTCCCGTTGATTGCTCGCGTTGTTTACAGTTTGCCTTTAATGTTTATATAACAATTTCCAAGTTCAAGTTCAAACTTAGGACAGGGTGATATTTATTTAGCAGCTTATGCACTTTAGTAGATTACAATATCTTCTTAATCTTCAGTTTTTGAGGAAAATTGTAGATATCGAATTTAAAGCCTATAGAATTTCCTACAAAACAATATATAAAAGGATTTTATTCAGATAAGCCATTGCCGTCCTAAATCGACAACATAATACATTTACTTAATTTAGGTTGTAAAAGTAAAAACAGGGAATGTCTCTTACATAATATATTGTATGTTCAGGAAATGAGCATCCAACATAAAGAAGACTCTACCACTATAAACTCTATTATTATATAATAATAATAAATTAAATGATCCAGTTTTGAATATTATATATAATAATACATATTATATACATTGAATTGTATTAATATTTTTGTCTAACTCTGCAGTTTGACCTGAAAAGAAATATTTATTGTTATTTTTTAATTGCACAATGAAAGATAAAATCTGGAACAAGCATAATATTATGTAGGTTGGTGTGTTACATAACTTATGAATATCACCTATAGCTCTTCATCCAAAGAGTCCTCTTCTTTGTAAACATTGCTGCAAGCATTGTTTAGGCATTGTCCACAAAAACTGGAATAGTTCATATTAGCTTTCCTGCAGCTGCAGAATTTTTTGCAGTCAGCTTTACAGTTGCAGAATACTAGTTTTAAAATGAAGTCCAGTGGTAGGATATTATTCTGTCGTTTCCATCCCCATTGGGTTGGTGATATAGCTGTGTTACTGGTCCAGTTCTGAATTTGAAGATAAACTCGTTTAAAATGGTAGGCAGCAGCGTCAGATGTTGGGGTAAACAAGCAAGTTCAAAGATTTTATTCAGTCTTTCTCTCGCAGTCATGCTGGTATATTTAAGATATCGCAGGTTATCTAGATTTGCATGCATTTATTATTAGCACCATAGAACGCTAGTAAAAACTATTCTCCGGCCTCTATGATTAAATCTGTATTTGCATTTGGTTCTAAAAATATGTCTACTCTTTCAACTTTTCCTTCTTAAATAAAGCGGAAGTGGTGTTACATCCAGATATAGCGTGTCAGAACAATATGTGTTTCGCGGTTGGGCCTAGATTTTGCCGAAATTTAATAATGATTTCAGTCACTTTATCAGGTTTTGTAGAACTACCCGGTGGTAACATATAAACGTTCTCTACTTTGACTTTAAATATAAGTAAAACCATTAAATCAGTATCTTCACCTACTGGAGCTACAGAGTTCTGAGTGCTCCGCAATTATTTATAATAAGATTGTCGGCGTAACCTTCTGCATGGAGCACTGACATACCAATTTTTTTTAGATGTTCCTTTACTAAGTTGTAAGATAAAACGTTGTTTATTGTTTTTATTAGAAAAAAGGTTGATTGAAATATAGTGGTTGTGGTTGATTCGGAAAAGTGTAGATCTGAAAACGTAACCTTTGAATAACGTCAAACCTGTTCTTGGTTTTGTAGTGAAGTTTGTGTTATAACTATCAAAAACAACGGTGCTATTTTTTCGTAATGATATACGATATTTTAAAAAAATTGTCTGTATATTTCTTCGTATGTAGTTGGAAATTACCAAGTAACTTTGTGTATTAGATATCCACCATCTATAACGAAATATGTGCCATTGGGTGGGTTATTTGTAGGTACATACTTTCTGCAAATATTTTAAATAATGTCGATTTAGCAGTTTTCCGCAAACTAACCATTCCAAAAGGATCCAAAGGATAAGGTGAAAATTCGTAGCAAAAACATTCAGTAAGCTCATCTTTTGATTTGATTAATTTAGCAGAGTAATTCCTATTTAAAATGTTCTGTGATTGACTATGTTTAGTCAGAACTTTAAAAGTTGAGATTTTACTTAGATATTTTTCAAAAATAGGAATTAGGCAGAATTAATGATTTAGGACTTAGGACAGGGACTTATAATCTTATAATTTGGATGATACCTACTTACCTCTTTATTTTGGGTGCGATACCATAGTCTCAACTAGGTTTGGAACCGAATTAATTTTCCTATGTGCGGTTATATCTATAAAAGTAATTAATATTTTATTAAACAGGAGGGACATTTGATGATGATTTTGGTACGCTGAAATCAAAGTCAAGTTGAGTTTATAGAAATTTCTTTAATGTTTCTCGATATTTTTATGTAGGGTATTTTTCTAAAGTTTACTATCCTAATTTCAATGCTTAAAAATCATTAATATATTCGTCATAGAAAGTTTAGTGGCGCATTCGCCCAGCTGTCAAGTCTACGATCCAAACCTATAACTATTAAGACCGCTGAGTAAACCAGACATAGGAACCGGTTGTTGAGAAAATAGCTAATCGATCGTGTTACAAACTACATAGTTGAAATTTGCTGCTTGACAAAAATAGTGGACAAATCGTTTCAAACTTCACAACTATATGGTCATAAATTCAAATTCTGAGTTTGCTCTCAATAATTAATCTCGATTAACTTTCTATATGGAATTTTTCTATAATTTTCTTATGAAAACGCGCCAAAGAGCACGTCCCCCATATACTTCTTTGCTATATTTTTAGGTCAACGTTACACTTTTTATAGCAGTCGAGGCATCTTAGAATAGACCGTCATTCGTATATTTGTCCATTATACTTTTATATATTTTGCTACTCCCTTTTTGAATTACTCTTCGCGAACGTCAGTGGAACCCCATATTTTCCCATTCTACTTTTATGCGCTTTCCAAATTTTATTTCACAGATGCTCGGAAATGTGTACAAGCGGAGTTGTTTTTCGCCATGCGGGATCTCGTGTATTTTATTGAATTCTATTTTTGACTGTGCGCTTTTCGAAATAATGCTTGGCGGGCAGATGTTGAGCAACTGTGTTTTGTAATGAAATGCATAACAACAAATCCTGCAAAGGCGATTATTGAAATTTACGCGCACACCAATAACGTATTTATATGTCCAAAAGAGTGTCTCCAAATTCATTAATTGTTGTTTAAAAAAAATTCAAGCTGCTACTTGTTCCCTAGGTATTTACAAAAGTCTTTCATGATTTAATTCATTAATGAACTGAATTGGACATCAGCAATAAACGTCATTACTAATTTTCCTTTACAATAATAATTGAGTTTTTTATAGCAACATAGCAACAACAAATAAGTTCTACAAAATGTTTAAAACAAAGTGTGTCTTTCATTTAGATGGAGAAATAGAAAGAGACTGACCATTAGGTAATGCAGGGACCGGATGTATATTATAATTTAAAAAAGGTAACTTTCTCCCCATTGGTAACTGAAACCCATTCATTAGGAACAGCAAATGTATTCAATATAGTTAAAAACAAACTAAATTATAATACCTTGTACTTTTATTATAAATTAAATTTCTTTTTTTGCTTTCCTTAACACCTCAAATTTTTAAATTTATCATTTTAATGGTTCCTGAATATTTCTGAAATATAACTGGTACAGTTTGGCAGAATTATCGGTGAACGTTCTTTTTTAAACGTGATTCTTTTTTTAATTGTGACAACTTACCTGTTTCTGTCTTGTTCCGTTACCTTCCGCAAAATGCTCCTTACATACTTTGAAATTTTACTTCGGCTCAAAATCCTCTCTGAGAATAGATGTATATAGATGTAATAAACCATCTTCACTCGGAATCGGAAACCCAAAAACATAGGTCTAGTACTTCTGGTAGTGCAGTTTCCATCGCACTGTATTATACCACACTTATACGGCATGATGACTTATTATATTGTAATAGCTGCGAAATACCGATACTTACTAAAAGTTCTTACTAAAGCTTTTATTCACTACTTCATCGCTTTTAATGGCAGAAAACAGAAAAATAAACAAAATCATCCCAATCCAACAAAAATTTGTTTACATAAGGGTACAAGTGCATTTTTCTTAGTTTTGAGAAAATCAGGTATAAAGTTTAGATTCTTTCTTAAAGTCGACCTCTTTTTTTTTTAAGTATTTAATTATTGCTTTTTTTTTTATTAAAAACTTTTATTTAATAGTATAATTATGACAGATTTGAAAATAATTACCATTTTATAAGATATTTTAGGTTAAAAATGGTACTTGTACCCCCGTGTCTTCCAAAGAAGTGATTTAAATTAGCTTGTATGTCTAATCTATTAGTAACAATTCTAATTACCAAGACCCTTTTATTACGAAAACACAAAATCAAACTAATATACAAAATTCAAAAAATAGGCAATACAATATTATTAAACTAATCATAATTGCTTTTAAAACACGTTTTTGTTACATTGAGATTCTCTTCAACATCATCGCAAACGCCTTTATCCGTGTTTTGTTGTCCTTCTCGTTGCTGGTGGGGCAAATTCCGGCGGAAATGAGGGGGACAAATTGAAGTAATTCCATAAGATTGATATATTTTAAACTTGAAGTTTTCTCTGACGATTAGATCACCGAGTAGAACAATGACACTAGATTTCATGCAATAAGTTTCAAACAGTCTGTCATTTCCTACAGTGATAAACAATGTATAAGGATGATCGTTGTCAAACTGTAGCCACTGCGTAGCACGTATTCCTTTTACAGTTTCTTTATTGAGTGACTGAAGTGTATCAAAGTTCAGAAAACCCTGCTCTGTCATTCTAATGATCATAAATTTTGAACTAGTCTTTGCAACAATTTCTTCCCAATGTTCTGGTACAAAAAAAATATATTTCAGTTTTTTTTTCTCTTTATATTGATGAGACCAAAATTTTCGTTGCATTCATTAAATAAATGACCAGTTATTAAAAACCCGTGATCTTCAGTCATGATTTTCGTTCTTTCAATGACGTGCCAGAATTTTACGATAATCTTGCTTTTTCTCTGACCCCCACAGTTGTCACCAAAGGCCGTAATATGTGTCACATGTTCTGGCTTTGGATTAATTTCAACAACCATAGAAATATTTACCCAACTGCTGTTTTTATGTTATGAATGGAGAAACTATATGTTTATAATTGACGTCAATAGTACGAAGAGTAAATGCTGGCAACATCTTTTGTAAGTCCACACAAATTGCAATATGTGTTTCATCGTCAAGATCTCTAAAACTGTTTTTAGCAGTTTTAACTGCTTCTGCTTTGCTTAATTGAACTTCTTTTTCGGCCACTGCGCTTCTTCTTGCTTCATCTTCACCATTATCAATATTATTTTGTAATTGATCACAAACACCGCATGTGTCAATTAAGGGTCTGTGGAATCTCAGATTAAATAGAGTGTTAGAAATGTGCCTATAAAAGCTTTCCTTTCCTAGCGGAATCTCTATAGCCACACACAATTCTTGGTAAAGGTTATACATTTTTCTGACAGTAAGGCCAGAGTCAAGTTATTTCACTCTCTCTTTCTTGGCTTATTTTATTTCCTGGCGGTTACTTTCCTCTATTCTCTTACACACCACTTGAAATCAATTTCTATCTATTGACCAAGTTCGGAACTCGTGAAATATTAAATGTTAGAACATTGTATATCGTGGAGATATGTTCTTTTTTTTACTACTAACATGATAAATCACCATTACTTACTCCATTTCTCAAATGAGAAGTAACATTTCTCACCCTTGGAAAATAATAATATTAAAAAAAACCTAGGTCAATAATGAAACGGAAACCGAAAATGTCAAAATGTCAAACTTGTTAGTTTGCCAACTAGTTGTCATTTCGGATTATTTGGAAAATGAGTAGGAAATGATTAATTTCAAAATCTAATCCATTCAAATAATGATAAGGATTGTATCAGTGCTATTAGCAAAAAAATTATATACAGTATGACTCACTTTTCATGACTCCCCATAATATTCTTCTTAATAATGCGATTTTGTCAAAATTTAGATGGAAAGAAGGTACTTTGTATGTATGGAGCTGTCAGGAGATTATTAGCGTTTTTTGGCGAGTAACCACGGTTAACTACAAGTAATACTGAAGTAAGTGCCAAGCGGGCACCTCACAACTAATTCTACTGTCTGCTTCTGTCTTCGCCAAAATACCGTAGTTAGATCTTGCATTGCTAGAAAAGAATATAGATATTTTGCATATTTATTTGAAAATGATCAGTTTGATCAGTGCAGAACGTTTACTCATATTTTTAATGACAGAATAGTGGCCTCTGGAAATAAGCAAACTAATGGTATTTTTTCGATGAATATGTTCAGGATACTTTATGCTGCCCAAATCCCATTTGGGGCACATTTGTGTAGGAATTCCGATGCGTATGAGGCTTCTATAGAAGAATTTCATGAACGTATAATTTACAAACTTGTTCAGAATGGAAAAACAAACATTTCACATGTTTAACGTTTGAAAATTAATCCGCCATGACTCCATCAAACCTCGAGTACCACACCTCGTCACGTATGTAAGTTGTAGTAAGCGGTAGTTGAAAAATGATGATGTAATAGTGACGTCACGAAACTTCTCCTCACTTACCACAATTAAATTAATCCTCGTGAAAACAAAGTAGTATCCTGTAGTATGCCGTGGTTAATTGTAGTTAGCTCGCGAAAAAAACGCATCTTGTTACGATATCTGTCAGTTAGACAACTGAACTTCCAGGCTACTTGATATTTCGAACTATTTGAAAAATAAGTAGAAAATGGTGAATATAAAAATCAAATCGAATCAAATATGGTAATATATCATTGTTAGTAGTAAAAAAACTACTATATATACCTCGGTTGAGAAGGCCATTATTAACCTCGCACATTATATACTTCGGCGCTACGCGCCTCACGATATAAAAGTGCTCGGTAAATAATGGCTTACTTCTCAACCTAGGTATATAATATACTATTATTTACAAGGGTGAAAATTAAAAAAATTATGTTAATCATAATATATGAAATGTGAAACTGAGCCAATAGGCATATTCAAATTTATAAATTTTAGCTTTGTCACCTATTAAGCACCCAAGATCTATAACATTATTCCTTTGGAAATAAAAACCATGGGAAAATAATCTGTTATTGTTGAAAACTTGGAATTATTTAAAGATTGCTTTAGTATAGGTGTGGTCCTTTTTTGATGATACTGTTTGATCGGGTGTGTTTGTTTATTTAATTTTTTTTTATTTATGTTTGTCTTTGTTTTTTTTTTGTTTCTTTATGTAATCTATTATGGTGTATATTACGATTGTTATATTAATTTCTAGTTCATTGATACAATCCGGAATTTATTATTAGGTTTTTATTCGTTTTCATTTGCACATACAGATGTTAGGTCATCTAGCTGCCTATTTAAGCAATTTTATCTATATGCATTGTGGCCTATTTTTCATTCCCATTGTAAATTATGTCTATGGAATATAAAATTATCAATTATTTATTTAATTATCAATTATTTATTTGACCGCCCAAAGAAGAGCGATTGTGTTTGTTTTTTAACCCAATTTAATTAAGTCTAGTACGAGCTAGTCCAAAATTGCTCAATCTAATTTATGCTAACCAGATCTGATCTAGTTTAACCAAATCTAACACATGCTATACAGCTAATATAATACAATCTGATATAACCAGATAAAAACCAGTCTTATTTGATCTATGATCTATACTATTCTATACTAAACAAGTTTATACCAAGCTAATAAAATCTTCCCGAAACTGATCATATATAATGCCTGCTAACCATATCTAACTCAACCTAGTGCTAACCAAATGACAGCTAGTCATTTCACAGAACAGTACAGTGTTCAGTTATTTTCTAAGTCACTTTAAGTAAGTCTAGTCTAAAAAAAGAGAAAAAAATCCAAGGCAAACAAATATATATATAGAAACTAAATCTATTTCAGACTAACCATATTCAATATAATATTATCTATTTGGATCTGATCCATTCCAATTAAATCTACAGCAAGCTAACAAAATATCTATGTAGGTTAAACAAATTTAACTCATGCAAATAACACCAATGCATTGCACCCACAAGTGTGGGACCGCGCTTATTTCCTTACCCAAATTAACCATGACTAGCCCGAACTTATCCAAAATGTTACAAACAAAACAAATGTAATCAAACTACTATTATAACTGCCAGTTATAACGATTTTATCCAACAGTCAGTCATAGCTCGAAGCACCAAAGATAGTTTTCATATATTTTATTATCACCTAGAATCCGTTTAATTATGTACAGGGTCATTTTTTATATTTTCCCACCCCCTTTAACTTTTTTGTGCCACTGTGTAGAAAAAAATATGTAAATAGGAAAGTTGTAGTGCTTGAGAAGTAGTTCTCAGAAAACATTTTTTTGTCTATACAGGGTGTTGCAAAAAGTGTGAAAAACAAAAAAATATATATTTTTTAAATAAAACACCCTGTATATTTATCCTCAGGACGAAAGATCTTTGTTCTCCGATTACAAAAATATATAATTTGTCTACATTTGCTTAAGCCATTTCTGAGCTATTTAACTTTAAAAGTTGATTTAAATAAAATAAATCATTGTTTTAATCATTTTTTATTATTATATACAAATTCGTATCTTAACATGTTTGATAATAAAAACTTCAGTATTTCAATTATTGTTGAATATGCCCACTATTGAGACAATTTCGGAAGTCGCTTTCTAGTTTATTTGTTGCATGGGTAATAAAAATTGGATTGCTCTGGTTAAGGTCGTTTATATAGTATACAATTCTCACCCTGAGCTCGTCAATAATGGCACTTCTCTGAGCATAAACTTTGTTTTTAAATATCCCCACAAAAACGCATCTAAGGGCGTTAGATCTGGGCTGTTCGGTGGCCAGTGGACGGTTCCCCGACTATTATTTGAGCAGATTGGCGAATTGGGAGCATACCAAGAGAATCTCTGTTTCCTGATTTAAAAATTGTAAATATCTTTCGCCAGTTAGGGAACCTTCATAAAAAATACAGCCAATAATTTGGCATAATAGCTGTTTTTGTCACTGTCATTCACGGCTATTTTGACACATTTCATATTTTTCTTAATGACGAGCAAGGCTACTTCGATTGGTTTGAATTCATGCTTTGTCAACTTTTAAAGGCAAATAGCTCGGAGATGGCTTAAGCAAATGTAGACAAATTATATATTTTTGTAATCGGAGAATAAAGATCTTTCGTCCTGAGGAGAAATATACAGGGTGTCCCATTTAAATAAAATATATTTTTTGTTTTTCGCACTTTTTGCAACACCCTGTATAGAGAAAAATATGTTTTCTGAGAACTACTTCTCCAGCACTATAACTTTTATATTTACATCTTTTTTCTAAACAGTGGCACAAAAAAGTTAAGGGGGGTGGGAAAATATAAAAAATGACCCTGTACTTATCAATACGCTCTTAATACCATAAAACAATTATTCTCTAACTCGCCTGGTAAAATATGTGCATTAATATTTAGAAAAATGTAAGATATCAATTATTTCATTACTTCGTATACATTGTTCAAAAAGGTTTTAATTTAAAGTAGTATTAAAGAGAATTATCCATCGGATTAATAATGCTGTTGGTGGTTTGGTGGTTCATTTTAACAAACTCATAAAATGCGCTTAAGAAATAGAAAGCCTGGTTGTTCCTGCCTCTAAAACCCTAAAATATTTAAATGTCTCTCTATACTTTCGTATGCGGAGTCAGAGATAATGATAAAACAGTGCTCCCGTACTTTTCGAGTTTTATGTAAATTTTTTAAGGAAAATAAATGTTAGAGAACCCCAAACTAAATTCGTGAAGCTTGAATAAGCTATTTTAATAAAGTAGACGAAGCCCGGAGTAAATTCATATTTGAATATTCGTAAGGCGGAAGTATATGTGTGAAAAAAAAACAGAAATAGCCTATTTCCATATACTATAATAACTTGGTGTATTTCAACGACTGCAACTGTCACATTACATTATTGGTGTTTTGACCAAATTAATGTATAATAGTTTAACGTTAACAAAAATCTAAATTTTGAGCCCGAAATTCAAAACGTTTTTCAAACTATTATCCTTATTGGAATATCAATTGGTTTTCAAGCGAATTACCTTTATGGGAAAGTTCCTCTGGAAGGCCCTAATCCCTTGCAGCGCAATTATCTTTATGGGAGAGCCGCTATAGTTATCTTAACCCATACCAATTTAGCTATCTTTACGGAAACGCTCCTTTAGAAGGTCCTCCTCTTTCAGGGCAATGACCTTTATGTGAGAGCCCCTCTGATTACTTTAATTTAGATCTGATCATATTCCTTAATCCCTTATACTTTTTAGAGCAATAACCGTTACAAGAAAGCCCCTTCGCATGGTCATACCCTCCTCCAGTTTATTTATCTTCATGGAAAATTATCTCTGGAACCAATCCCAACTTTAAGCTCCGTTCATTCAATACTTTTATCTCTTAGGAAAATGTCAGTCTGGGCCAGGGAGAGATCCTCCTTCTCACAATGGCTTGCTCCTCTCTGCATGTTACTTCTTTAGGGTGGCTAGATAACCGAACGTTATCCGCTTTTTTTTTGCTGCAACAATCGGCAAACACCACTCTGTTAATCTACCTTCATTATCATCTTCATTAATTTTTTATTTCACTTCGTACTTATTCCATTTTACCCCTCCAGTGCCTTTAAATGAATTTAGAAATGAACCAAAAAAGTAAATCTGTGTTTTTTTATTTTTAGATTTTCAATTAAATGTACAGTTTTAATCATTTTACGTTTTAATGATTTTACTTAAGTGAATGGTTTTCCATTTCATAATTTTCAGTTTCTCAAAAGCAGGTCGACCCGAAAGATTTTCACTTGTCAGCTACAAACATTTTAGTTGCTCTTTAACTGCCATGTAATCTGCAGCTAATTTGATGCGTCCTTTGGCACTTTTTTGATATTTTACCACCACCAATCACTAACACTGATGTATTCCTTGTGAGCCGCTTCGGTGCGAATAGGCCTACATCGGTGTCGATCGGTTAGTTTTAACCATCATCAGTTGTATTATCCAATGATTACATCTCGAGGATCACTGGAAATCCAATGCGCATGTCAGATACTCGTTGCCGGCTGCCTTTCAAAACTTTCTTAATACTGAACGGAACATGACTCACAAAGAAAACACACAATTTCAAAAACAACGAAATCACTTCTATTGTCAACTTATAGAACAGGTCATGGCTACGGAATCCCCTTCCTAAAGTTATATTAACTTAATAGTTCTTAAATAAATCTCTACTAGAGAGGGGGGAGTATGCGTGTGGTATGGTTAGAAATTACTTGCAGCCGCGGTATCAAGCGGTACAGTAATAGTGACTAAGCTAATAAGGTTTATGTTACAAGCCAATCCAATCACCAGGATCTCGCTTACGGAAACAATCAAACAATAACGGCTCTGCAACGGTAAAAATCTCATCGCGGTAGCGGTACGTACGGCTAGTAATACTCGCGGTTAAGACCAGAGTTACGGTAGTGGATGGAATGACAGATTGCTAAGCAAACTGACAGCATACGGACTACCACCAGCACTACTTCCATGGCTTTCCAATTTCCTAAGGAATCGAAGCGTCCGAGTTGGTATTGATGGACATCTCTCGGAGGAATTTAAGGATCAAGGATGTATATTATCTCCCACACTGTTCTTGCTCCATATCAACAATATCTTAGAGAGGACCAACAATTCCATTTACAGCTTTGCAGATGACAGCGCTCTTATATCTTCATTCATGTCGCGGACTCGAATGACCGCTGCTCGTTCCCAACGCGAGCGAAACAATCAAATTGCTGCCATCAATGAGGATATGAACGCTATCGTCTAATGGGTTGAGGAAACAATGTCCAGTTTAACGCAGCAAAAACTCAAGCAGCTATCTTCTCAAAAAAAGCGAACACCGCAAGACCTGACCTATCACTGACAGAACAAACACTGACTCTGGCCTCAACCATAAGCTTGCCGGGCATCAACGTAGAAAACAACATGTCTTGGCGTAATCACATTACCAAAATCCCCGAGGCAGCAACACAAAAGCTAGGGTCATGTTTTATACACATCATCAGCTCTCACGGCTCTATAATACCCAGAAGATAATACACCATCTCTGGAATACTGTTCCCATGTGTGGAGCTCGGCACCAAAACGCTTGCTCAAGATATTAGACTCCATGCAGAGGAGAGCAGTGGATGACCCAGAGTTGACTAAAGACCTTGATAGCCTTGAACATCGAAGAAAAGTGGCGGACCTATCTCCTTATAATCGATACTACTCTGAAAGGTGTTCGAACGAGCTGACACTTATGATTCCGCCCAGAGTTGTGCCAAACAGAAACACTCGTCAGACACAAGCTGCTCATCAACATATGGTTCAGTTGCGACCACCTATGGCATCGCTGTTGCGGGACTCCTTGGTCTGGAGGACTGCCTAGTTCTGGAATGTAATTCCGAGTAACGTCTTTCCCGAAAATTAAAACCTACAGCGCTTCAAGTCTGTTGATGCGGTAGGTAAGGCGAGGATCGCTGGTAAGTAGGTTAGCTGTAAGATAGAAATAGTAAAGATAGACTGGTTGAATAGAAGGCCAAAACACTATTTTGAAAAGAGAGGAAGAGAGCGGAAGAAAGAGGAAGAGAGAGGAACAGAGAGGAAGAGAGAGGAAGAAAGAGGAAG
>MU186559.1:49649-88452 GCA_016904865.1 Pissodes strobi | reverse complement strand
CTTCCACCAGCTGCTTTTTTACATCCGATTTAGATGGAAGAAGGCCGTGTTCAGTCGCGTTGAGATTTATTGTCCCGGTATAGTCATATCCAATACTCTGCTCTGTATGCTGTGTATTAGAGGAAAAAAGTCGATCTCTATTATCTTAAATGGTACATTTTCAGGCAACTAAGATAATAATATTCTCTCAACTGAACTATCGAAACCCAATTCCATATACTGCCTGTTTTTGAATTATCTTCACAATGTGCATACTTTTTTATAATATCAAATGTCGCAATGCATTTACTACCATAGGGTTATAGGTATCGGTATCTGTTTCCCAAAACATGCACCACCTTGGTACTTGTGTGTGCCCTGAAACGAATAAAATGACGACAAAGTATTTTATCTCATCAGTACTTAGTTATGGTTAACTTCTTGATGAGCATAAATGGTAAACGTCTCTTTTAAATAGAAAAATGCATGTCGCAAAACTTTCAATAACAAGGTACAGCATCAGGGTACATTGCTTCTGTACTTGAGTAGAATAAATTCTGGCATTAGATCGCCATTTTCCCAGTCGCTTTTAACGACTTTATACCTTGCTTCGGGAAGTTGCGCCAGAGCAATTTCATCTTCGCTTTCCCATTCTTGGTCCTGAATATCTCCTTCAAATTCGTCACCTACATAAACATTTTCATCTGTTCTAAAGATTCTTGTGCTTGCTTCAGCTGCTAACTGGCGACCACTTAAAGGGTTAACGTCTGTGGCCGGCGCCTCATCATCGTTCGAATCCTCCTCAGAATCTAATCCGACAGCGTTATGAAAATATCTGCTGTCTAAAACCACTCAGTTTCAACTAACTGTGCAAGTTCCTCTGTAGTATAGAACTTGTTAACAAAAAAAAAACTATCGGGTCCCTTCAAATCCCAGTGTTCTATTTTTGGAACATCAAAAAATTAGCGGGTGTCAGTGGGTGTAACGGAAGAAGAGTCATATTTATTTTATTATACTCGTACTACTTTAAACATTGTTGAAGGCAATTAAATAGACAATTCTGTTATAATTCAAGTTTAAACATACTAAAGCATCTAAAGAAAATACTTACTTTTTGCAGAGACTTTTTAAGAGACGGGTACAGCTGATATTTATGTAGCTGCTAGATACGTAAAAATTCTTTATATGGCAATACCAATGACCGCTGCTGCGTACAAAACGATACCACAGCTCATACCTATACACACTTTCCTAGAAGCTGAAAGGGGTAGATCAGCTGATGTTGCATTATCAGAACACCGGGAATAAGTCGCATGTGCCCAATTATAAAACACTGAATAATAAAGGGTTAGTGTCATCGAAATGGTATGGTCAGAGACTAAAGGGCGTTATGACGAAGCTATTGTTAAAACCACCTGCTGAAGTTTTAAATGTATGGAATAACGTAATAGAAAATGGACCGCAACAGCACTGGCAAAGTTATATAAACCACAAAGATAAAATTATTTCCTAGGCATGGGAGGTAAAAAATAAATTGGACTTGTTGAATATTGAGCCAATGGTGATCTCTGTATCGAATGAATCCGACGAGGAATTATCTTTTTCAAAAAGTGAAAATGTTGATCAAGAAGATATTTAGATTTTAAATTTTTAATATAACATTGCCATTTTATTTATTTAAACTAACCGTTACTAAATATTACTACCTACTGCTTTTTACAATAATTATGAATATTATATTTTCTAGTTTGTATAATCTGCTTTGTGGCACTTTTAGGGCTTCGACGCATTTTCAATTGTTCTAAATCTTGATTCAAAATTATATTGAAAATATCTTATTAAGCATATACCTTTTATTAGAAAACTTTATATAGTTCAAGAATAATAAACTGATGTTTCTGAAAAGATGGCAGTGTGCTTCTGAACGTGTAGTGAGCTGGGTATTGAAACTGAGACGGTAGGCAATTGAAACTCAATATTTCCACATTTTATCGGGCTTTTCTTCATCATATAAAAATGAAAATTTCGTCCTGTGGCGATATTTGCTCAGTTAATTTACATAATGTCAATGAATGACTAGAGAAATGGTTTGTTCGTATTATGTTTGTAACACTCAGTTCCCAAACAAATACAAACCTAATTTACATAAATATACAAGTTTACAATAATCTCCGACTTCATAATAATCTCAAGTCCACAATCGGTGGTACAGCCTTTGGTGCAGGAACAATGGCGGCCCCCAGCTTTTAGACAGTGGAGAAGGGTCGTGGTGAGTTATAATGCCTGAGCGCCACGCGGTTAACTTATCGCCATGCCCTGGTGTTGGATCTTCCGTGAGATTCGACCAATAACCACGAATTGCTCTCCTCCCCGCTGTAACCTATTGAGAAAACTCGGAACGGGAAACAAACAAAAAAAAATACCACCGCAATTAAACAAAAATAACAAGTGTATATTCCGTATTGGTGAATATACTTTTGAATTAAATAAGGAAAAATAATTGCTACAAGACGAATTTCTTGTATTTGTAGCTATGACAATTAATATATAAATTTACTAAAGATGGAATATTAAAAGTACCTAACTGTTTAAAAATTAAGCAGTACTTTATGTTATATCTACTGCGCCCTATAAATACGAAGACGTGATCACGTGTCGTTTACATGCCCTTGATTGGTGCTATCAACCTATTCGCTATATGCGTTAGGGTAGTGGGAGAAATGACGAAAGATCGTGCGCGCGAGTCGGAGAAATTTGGAACTTTATTCAGCTACTATACAAATATACACATTATACACGTGGAATGCATCGAAAAGGGTTTGGTGTCATATAAGCACTGTCGATTTTAAAGTTTTTTTTTTTTTGGTTCAATGGAAAGATTACACCAAATGGAACACGTTAATGCAAAAAAATTTGCGGATAAAGCACTTTTGACGCCAAAAATTGAAAAAGGAATTTCAGAAATGAGGCTGTTTAGAGACATTTAAATGCGAAATGATCAGGGTTGCCAACACTTCCGAAAGTATATCTACTAAATGAGACTATCGAACCTACTAGAAATCTACTAGACGAGAATTATGAACTTTTTAAATCTACCAAAAAATCTACTAGGTATTGTTAACTTATTACCAGAGACAAAAGGTCTCTGTGATTACTTTAAAATAAACCACTTTTTGGTTGGACTTTCCCTTGGAATGACCTACCCAAGAAAACGCTTGCGTTTTGTTTATGTTTCTTCGAATCTCCGTGGCTTTTCAAGTCGGCGTAACGACTAGTAATTATTTTCCCATAAAATTTGCATTTAGCTGCTTTTCCTGAAGTACTATCAATAGCCAATAACCAACCACTCCTTAAAAGTAGGGTCCTTCACAGTGGCGTAGACAGGGGGCGGGGGGTTTTTCAACCATGCTTCTCGAAATTTTTGAGTGTATTGCGTTTTAGGCATAGCTCTGTAATACATATTTTAATTGAATGTATTTTTCATCATATTTGTGTCTCGCTGTACTTACCTCACTATCAAATAATTGTACCGCATTCGTAGAATATTACACTATCTGCTAAGCGATCGTAACGAACGAAAATACCAGCGAACATCGAAAGAGTGGAAAAACCAGCATATTTAAAATCTACAGTCTACAATACACGCTAAGCCTGCTGGTAATTCCCCCAGATTCTCTGGGTATATTTGCTATACTGTAGAGAGAAGGGCGATTTTAACGTACAGTGTGCTCCCATCTAGCCGTTCCACACTCAACTAAATTAGATGGCGAATTATCGGTTATAGTTTTCTATAGTTTGTCAAATAATTACTTTGATAGGCTTAGAGTTACGATTGTAGCGACACAAATAAAAGTTGTTTAATTATAATTCTGATTCTACTAGATTTTCTACTGCCCACTAGATCATAAATTTGCCCACCATATGAAGACCTCAATCTACCAATTTTAGTAGAAAATCTACCAAGTTTGCAACCCTGGAAATTATGACAATTTATTTGCAATGTTGTCAGACTTGGCTAACCTTCTTAATTTTCAAGTGAGCAAATTGAAGTCCAGGAGCATGTTTCATAAAGTAGAATAACAACTTGTGCAAGTAACTAAACAAGCGCACACCGCGCGCTTGTTCCTTATATGCCTCAGACTAACCAAATAAGCTCCCATTTGTCTGTTAACTAACCCAAACTAACCAAAACTAATTCAGACTAATGCATAGTAACCCAAGCTAACCAAAACTAGTCCAGACTAACGTAAACTAACCCAAACTAACCCAGATTGACTAAAAGTAACCCATACTAAGCAAAACTCACCCTGGCTGTTTAGCCATACATGTATATACCGTGCGTCCGTAAAGTATGGAATAAATTCATTATCTCGTAAACCACAATTTTTTTTTCAAAATCGCTCGGACCCTTCGATTTTGTTTTTCGATCGCGCATATTCTGATATACAGGCCAAATTAGAGTCACAGAAGAAATATTTTTTTATTAAATGGAACCCCCTGTATATTATTGCATATTTGGATTTCGCGGAAAATTCTAGACATATTTCATGAATAATGTCCTATACCTATCTCCAACTGTTTTTGAAATATTGGCAGTTGAAAATCGACCATTTACCAAGTTTGACAGCCTGTAAAATCTAAACGGCTAAATATAAAGCAAAATGGTTTGCACTTTCCTATCTTGGTTTTTCGTCAGCTATCGTTTGACACTGACTTTAGATTTAACCAGAGGTTAAATTTAACCGGAATTTCTTCACCTCTGGTTAAATATAAAGTTAGTGTCAAACGATAGCTTATGAAAAACCAAGATAGGAAAGTGCAAACCATTTTGCTCTATCTTTAGTCGTTTAGATTTCACAGGCTGTCAAATTTGGTAAATGGCCGATTTTCAACTGTCAATATTTCAAAAACAGTTGGAGATAGGTATAGGACATTATTCATGAAATATGTCTAGAATTCTCCGGAAAATCCAAATATGCAATAATATACAGGGTGTTCCATTTAATAAAAAAAAATATTTTTTTCTGTCACTCTAATTTGGAACACCCCCTATATCTATATTTTATGTCAGAATATGCGCTATCGAAAAACAAAATCGACGGGTCCGAGCCATTTAAAAAAAAAATTCGTTTACGAGATAATTAATTTATTCCGTACTTTACGGGCGTACTGTATACATGTAATAAAAGTTTACTTACGGTACACTGTCGACTCAATTTGTTCATTACCCAGTAAAGGCCCTAAATCAAGTATAAAAATGAAATAATTTTAAAAGACAAGCGCGCTTCGCACCCTTGTTGGTAAATCATCCACAGCTTACCCAAAATAACCAACACTAACCCAAATTATCCAGTACTATCCCAAACTAACCCAAACCAACCCAGACTAATACAAACTAACCAAAACTAACCCAGGCTAACCATAATCAACCAAAGTAAAGAGACAAGCGCGCTTGCCCCTTCGCTATTCCAATCTAAGCAAACCCAACCGAGCCTAACCACAACTAACCCATACTAACCAAAACTAACCCAAGCCAACAAAAACTAACCCAAAGCAACGAAAACTAACCCAAGCTAACTCAGACTAACCAAAAGAAACTCATACTAACCAAAACTAATTAACCCAAACTAATTAACTAAAATAAAAAGACAAGTCGCGCTTTTCTCTTCGCTATCCCAAAACAAGCAAATCCAACCCAGGCTGACCAAAACAAACCCATACTAACCACAGCTAACCCAAAGTAACCAAACCTAACCCTAATTAACCAGAGTAAAGAGACAAACGCGCTACGCACGCTTGTCTATTCCCTATCCCAAACTAAGCAAAACCAACCCAGACTAACCAAAACTAACACATACTAACCAAAACTAACCCGAACTAACCAAAACTACTCTCTTAAACTAATCCAAACGATCTTTTAAATTTGTATCTATTTTAATAAACTAAATGAATTAGTTTATATGACTTATTATTAAAAGGGACCCCCTTCTAGCGTAACATCTAGTTCTAGTAAATCATAATATATTCGAATTATTGTTATTTTATTAAACAAAGTCATTAAGAATCATTATTTATAAGAAGTTTTCGTCCCACAGTACTTTTGAAACATATTCAACACGAGGCTGTTATATTTTAGAACCAAATAGAAATTACACTTGGCAACATCTACCCATACAACAGCCAGCTGAGCCGTGCTAAGCCAACCTATATACCTAATAATGTTTTAAGAAATGAAATAGTCATGTTGACGTTTATTTCATAAATATTATATTATGGTTTTAAAGTGCAAAAAACATTTTTACTTGCAGTTTGTATGAAAAGAAGCTTTATATTATGTTATTATTAACCTTCTGCGATCATACCTTAGGACAAAGTGTACTGGAATGTTTATTAGGAAAAAATGTATGTTAAATTTTAATTTTTATTTTCAATTTATTTTGGGAAAATGTACTTCATCCGCAATTTTTTTGCGTTAATGTGTCCCATTTGATGTAATCTTTCCATAGAACCCAAAACATGCTTCAAAATCGACGGTGCTCATATGACACCAGAACCAACAAGGGTAAGTATCATAACTTGTGTGATATATTTTCAAAGCCGGTTCTTATGATTTATGCAATGGACAGAACTAATAATCCCGAAAAATATATTTAATAACTTAATTTCAGTTTGTCTATCAATTTCCAGATTGAAAAAATAAATTATTCTAAACCGTCTTCATTCATTCTAAAGTAATTTCAGTAAAACTTCATGAATCGAATTTTTAATCGTATCAATTTCACAATGCTATTTGTATTATTATGATATTCTCATGTTTCCGCTTTCATAACCTACAAAGTTTTAGTATTATGCTGAACACAATAAATATGACAACGTATTATCTGCAGAACTAATTATAAAATCAACAATTTTTCTTGAATTTTACATCGTTTCCGATGTACTTGACGCGTTTCTAAGAAATTCGCCACATTTTGTACCACCAGATGTCGCGTCGTGTAACGCACATAGCGAATACGGTACAAAAATATGATAACTTCTTCTACTTCTACACTCTAAATAACTCTAATCAAAAAGCGAGAAGTTAACGTGCTATTTCAAATGTACTAGATTCATGTAAGTAAAATATTCACCTATTAAATAGTATCCTTACCAGAGGTAAACTTATATGATTACGCGTCGATACGCTATGCTTATATGCGAACAGTTTCAAAAATATTTATATTATACGACGCTGAAAATAAGTAAAACACGCGATCAAGACTACGCTGAAATGAATTAATAACACGCCAAAACTATCCGGATTAGCTGGATAATCCAGTATACCTATGCTAACTATTGAGAATAATTCGTTACTCCCAAATAACTTGAAGGTAGCTATCTTTTAAATCAAGTCAAACCATTAATACTTTCATTAAGCAAACTCATCCGGAACTTTAATTTAAGTAGCCCTAAATCACCAATCAAATAAAACACAATAATAAAATGAAATAAAATAAAAGTCCCAAAATACACTAGATAATATCCTAAATTAAGCCTTATCTGATACGTTATCAAGCCAACAGTGAGTTCATCCAGGATCCAGGTGTTCGTCGAATCACTGGAGCGTCAAGGTCAAGAAGACACACTCCGTATGCGTTGAGGCTTGGACCAGACAGCGAGACACGCAGTCAATTGATGGTTACTCCGAAACCACGTGTTGTCGGAGGAGTCTCAGTATGCAGTCTGGAAACACAGGTAGGAAACCGGAACGTAAGAGGACAATGGAAGGCCCACAAAAACCAATAATCCAAAAATAAAATTCCAAAAATCCGGAGAAAAAAATTCAAAAATAGAAATCTAAAAATAGAAACCCCTGAAACAAATAGGGCAAATTAGCACGGTGATCAAGCCAAAATATGAAGGAAACAGGTACGGAACCTCAACAAATAACTGATCAAAACAATAGCTGTATCAAAATTACTCAAACAACATACCTTTAGATGTTAAACGGGGTTCAAGCGTATGGCAGCTCTCGAAAATCAAATCCCCAAACGTAGGTGCAGGTGGTCGAATCTACAAATCTTCCTTCATCTATAATCATCCATCAGACGAGAAACCATCGACGACCACAATCCTGCTCAAGGGCTTCGTTGAATAATCCCCTAACTTGGGCACTGTATATTTCACACTAAATATCAGTATCTCAACGAAAATTCTCAATTTCGAGAGCTCGGCACTGAAACCTACTGGTTCCTTCAAGATCACATAAAGACTAAATTGGCTTGCTCCGAAAATGACGAGGCTAGCAGAATTAACATCGCGCCGGCCCAACATACTATGTTGCCAGAAGCGTCCCTATTTGTGACAAAGTATTATAAAGTTATGATGTCATACTACCGGATTCGCCAAATCAAGCGCTAAAGCGACTCACTATCGAAATGATTTGAATCAGTTGGAACCTACTTTCAAATGCTTGGTGAGAATATATAACCCACGCGTTATGCGGCAGTCTAAAATTCCAATCAACACGCGCCACTAATAGCATTATGCCAAATAAGGCATTAACTTGACAACCGTGTCGACTGTGAAGGAAACGCGCTTGTACAGAAAGCTGTCACTTATACCGCCAAAATTATCCCCCACAGACTATGTGAAACATAGACCAATTTCCTTCGCGTCGGTAGAATCTACTCCGAGCTGAAATATTATCGAACTTTAATAATGGAGAGTTCGTGTAATACTGCGTCAATATGCAAGCCTAGACGGCTAAACATTGATACCATCCAATATAATCAGCAAATTCAAGCGTATGATAGCTAAATCCTACAATAAATGCAACGCGAACTAGAGTGGTTCTCGAGTCGATATCGACGATGCGACTTCCTCCGATTGTCTATTAATCTATGGTTCATATTCGAAGTGACTAAGTGACATGACATACTTCTAATAAACGTCAATGTTTCATTTCCAAAGTGGAAATATTCCGTAATCACCTAAGCAATACAATATATTATCAAGTATAAATCAACGAGAAAATTACCACAGAATGACCATCAAGTGTACTAAAAGTAAGTTATAATTACAGTGCTAGATATCCTTAAAATATAACTCTACATGCATTATAGTCCAAACTCCAATTACTCGGCCAATCTGTAAACAATCTATCACTGTTGTTTTATTTTAGACACAACCCTCCAAGAAAGGCTGAAATGCATTCCATATGCCTAAAATACCTCGAATCGGCAATTAAAAGCGATAATTAGCAAGGTCGAAAACAGTGGATGGCCATCAAGGTGTATTATCGAACTGAAATAATGAAAACAAGCCAAATGATTAGAAGAAGGGTTTCTTTCTCCCTTTCGAAAGACAGCATAATAAGACACAACCCAGGGGAAAATACCAATATACAACGAAGCTTTGTGGTTCCAGCTGCAACAATATATCGTGTGTGTAAAGTTAATTCGTTCAAAGGAAGGCATGTGCATTTGATATATAAAGACATAAATATGAAATATTTGCTTTAGAAAACCTAGTTTAATGGATTGGGTTCCATGCTTTTCCAATACTAGTACTGTTGTGGTGTTTATCTAATTTTTGTAGTCTATTTTAATTAATAATAGGATGTTTGATTATTTTCCCCCCTCTATGTAAATTTTTATCATGATCCTTCGCCTGTCCAGAAATCAGGTTAGAGTATAATATGTAATCGTAGTCTGTTACATGTTACTTTTAAACGAAGGAAAAACATCGAAAAGTTTTGGTTAAGCATAGTGCAATTGGATGAAAGCGCGACGCATGAAGTCATGGGAAAATAACATAGATCAGAATTTCGATTGAATAACACATTTTTGGAATTTGACAGAGTAAACATAGCACGCTTCCCTTTCTCTTTAAGAATAATTAAAAAATATTTCTTTTAGGATTATCTTACAATTATTTATTTCGCAAAAATAGAGTCAGCTTTCTGCATCATTTTTTGGGGAAACAGATTAGATTCTGAAAGCCTCGAACACATTTCATTGTTTCTCCGATAGAAAACTTGGAAAAAAGTTTAAAAGAATTACGTAATTCAATTATTTTTTCCATTAAAGGCAATTTATCGGTTATTTAGCAGTACAGGGGCTAATTTTCGACCTTCCTCATATTAAAAAAAAAAAATCCAAAATAGCCATTATGTTTATTGTTTTATGTAGAATTTTATAAATGTGATAAAAAAATATTCAATAAAAATACATGAGCTATGTGATAAAGTTATAAAATTTTAAATGGTTTATTATTTTATGTTTGCGTTTCTTTTATTTTTTTACGTTAAGTTTGGTAATCAGAAAAAAAGTTAAATCTAATATGGTATGCTTTTTTGGAACATAATTCGATGCCCTTGTCTAGAAAATTGGTACATTAATTTAGAAGGTAAAAACCAGTTAACAATTATTCTGCCTGCGAAGAGTAGTGAAAAACCTAATTTGTCAATGTCGTAATAATTTTTTTATCCAATCGGACAAAAACGACACCTTTCCGATGTGTTTTCTCACCGCAAAAGTCATGATTCCAGTATATTGTCTTCGTTGCTTGGCAACATGCAATAACTGTACAAGAATAGAAAATAACAGTTCGGGAATATAACATTCCCGTTCTAGGCCGGGAATGTAACATTTCTGTCATATTCAAACGCATTGTTTGTCAGATCTGGCGTCTATCAAAAGTAACATTTAGCTGTAGTTTCCGTAGCTACGCAATAAACTTCAAGCTCGCTCGATTCAAAACTTGATATTATGTTGAGTCTAAATTTAAAACATCGTTTTTATTTACAGTAATATTTGGCTCTATTTATATAAGTACGTATTCTAATTAATTTCGATCGGATAAAAAATAATATGTGCAACTCGTAGGAAAAGCACATTCCTGGACGACTGTGGTAGTTGCTGGACGAGGCGCAGCCTCGTCCAGCAACTACCACAGTCGTCCAGGAATGTTTTACATTTCCTCCTAGTTACACAAAATACTATTTTCTATGAGCATATTTTAATAAAGTCTAACGCATGAATAAAATTATATATAAAAAAATATATCTGTAATTATTTTCAATACAGGTATAATTTGTTAGAAATTGAAATAACAATGTGTAACAACAATTTAATTAAGTATGCATGTTTATATTTATAGTATAATTATTGATATTTGAGAAGGTTATTTTTGTCGCGTCCAATGTTGTGCTAGTTGATAGGACAGAAGTCTGGGAAATCTGGTTGGAATTGGAGGAGCATGTCACATTTTTGCTGGACCTACAATCTTTTTCAGCGCTTAACGATGACTCTTTGTTGGGATGGGTGATGAGGTAAGACTGGTTGGAGCTGATAAAGCTTTGGTTAGAGCTGGTAGGACAAGTAGGAACGTTTTTGGTAGATGAAAACGAGTGGGAAACATTGTTATGATGTTTCAACCAAACTTTTTCGGGAATCTCTTTTTTGTGTTCAATAGATTCATCCAAATAGCCTTCAACCACGGATGTATATTTTCATCCTGCCGGCATCTTCAAATTTGTCATGCTGTCTCCAGAATTTGGAGTAGTGTAGCAGACGATCCTCTGAAGCAATGTCCAGTAGAGCATTCAGAATTGGGTAGTCTCAAAAATGCCGCTATATCCGAAGGTATCTTTCCAATCTTTTTGAAGCCAACGCATTGAGTGGTGCATTTCCTGTGTTGATAATTAATGAAAAATCTTAGATGTGGTGTTCCGGCGGATTGTAAAGATGCATACTATTTGTAATATAAAAGGTTGGATTCGTTGCAAACTACGAATTTCCTTGTTAAATATCAGGTGCATCAACTGGCAGTTTTATCAGTTCTTCTCGACGTGACGGCAGCCTCCCGCTATATCAAAATCTGTGACAACCTTCATAAAAAGATAAATTTCATAGAACGCTTCTTCAATAAACCGATCAACATCCATTCTGGTCAAATTCTTAGATTTTTCTGCTTTAAAACCAACGTTCTTCTGTTTAATGAAGGCTATAAGCTTAAAAAAAATGCTAATGTCACAGTTATTTTTAATTTTCACGGCACCATGGTCTTCAGCATTGAGTAGCGGGGCCATAAAGTTGAAGGCTTAAAAGACTTGGAAATCTGCGAAAAATATGCTAACAGTACCTCTTCTTTGCAGACAATGCCAACGTTTTTCTTATGACACCAATCTTGAGACATTGTATTCTTTTTCGTATCGGTGTCGGTATTTTACAGGAATCAATTCTAAACTTGCATCATTAGCTGATTCCAAAATATATACTGAAATATCCGAATCTTCTTGCATTTCCATAACAGCAATTTAATTATATCTACACAGTTTCATATTATTACATATTCTTAGGTCCGTTATTTAATACAAGACCATTCAATAAACGTCTTAATAGAAATGATGCCGAAGTAGTTGCAGTTATCCACACTGCCGGTGGGACTTTCGGATATAAAGATGCATGTGGCACCATCGACTTTTTCGTCAATGGAGGAAGTATTCAGCCTGGATGCAGGCAAATTAACTTGGCTAATTTGGTTGGAACTGTTCCAGAACTTAGTAAGTATAAAACTGGTTGGGCTATAATACAGTATTAGCTGCGGTTGTTTTGCTTATTATTTATTTTGTAAAATAACTTGAAGGTTTAATACTTTCGATGGCAATCTTTTCGTTATTTCAAAGTAACAGTTGCTAGTCACAACTAATAGCATATTGTGTAGCAAATGCGGGAAGTTAAAGTTCATATACCAGTAGGAAGTTTGCAATACGAGACAAAATATCAATTAAATGAAATCATATTATTGTTTCGCCTGACAAACTCAAGGCAATGGCACAACTAATTTGTTCGACGACTGGCTTGAAGGAGATAAAAACATACTAATAAGTACTTTTGAAAACTATACTTTTAACAATTTCTTATATTTAAATTAAGTAATTAAACGAATTTTGAAATCATCGTTATAATCTACGTAAGGAAATGAAGAATGAAGAATGATCAATATCTTATACTTAGATCTGTGGTTATTTTAATATATAAAATATATTTATTTTCACCAGATCGCTTACGATAGCAGTCATTTTCCGATATGATTCTATTCTTATATTTAAAACGAATATTATTTTGTAGTGATGTGTGATCACCACAGATCATTGGTCTACTTTATTGAAGCTGTGCGAAACCCTACTGGTTTTGTAGCCAAAAAATGTGTCAGTTGGGACCGATACAAAGAAGATTATTGCGACGAAGAGACTGTACCAATGGGTGATTTGACTACGAAGTTAACTGGAAATTTCTACTTGGAAACAAATACAGCAAGTCCATTTTCAAGGAAAGCAAATTATGCAGAACCAACAGTAAAAGTATATAGTATGGTTCAGTATGTTTTAATATCACTTATTGTCTTTACGAATTGTTTCTTGTTGTAATTCAAAGTCACCTTATTAGTTTGTTTAATATTATATTAATGTATTCAAATAGATCAGGTCACATGTCACAGGTTTATATTTTATTGATTAGAGCGGTGTATATACGAGAGACATGCGTCGATGTTGCCATGATTATATTCAAATTCAAATTCAAATTGTTTATTCATGCTTTTATACACACATAGCACTTACACACGTGAAAGTAGAAAAAATACATATAAAGTCTTATCTAACCTAAAACTAAATTATTTTAAAATAGTCCAAAACATAATTTTGCAAAAAACACAAATTTAACTTAAAATGTCAAACATATTACAAACAACAAATTAAAGTTCAGTTAAAACAATTAAGATCAGACAAAAATTCATTCGCCGGGTAATATGCACCACTGAGAAGAAAACTCTTTAATTTGCTTTTAAATGCTATTATCGGTAGCTGTTTTAGATTTTCAGGTAATTTGTTGTAGAAGTGAGTACCTAGATGATTAGGCCCATCCTGGCAACGTTTTAACCTCCAACAATTCAAAACAAGATTTTGTTTGTTTCGAGTATCATGGTTATATATGGAGTCATGCGTTGTATAAAAAGTGATGTTATTTTAATGTAGCATAAGGTTTCCAAAATAAAAAGTGATGGCAACATTAGTATTTTATTTTGTCTAAAGGCTTCCCGGCAGTCATCCCTATATCCCAGACCCGCAATCACTCTAACTACCCTCCTATGAAGACGAAAAACCCTCCCTGCCCCCGCAGCATGCCCCAAGCAATTATTGCATAAGAAATGTGCGAGTGACAGAGAGATAAATACGCCTGTCGGAGGACAGTCTGAGACACACACTCACCCAGGTTACGCAGGATATAATTATTTTTGCTAAGCTTTGTAGAGAGCTGATCCGTGTGTGCATCCCACCGAAGTCTGAAGTCTAGGATGACTCCCAAGAACCTTACAGAGGTTACCAAGTCAGTCTCTGGTATTGCCCGTGTTGAAAAACTCAAGGATTGAGTTTGGTCAACATTAAGGAAAAGTAAGTTTGAACTAAACCATGCTTCAGCCATCTCCTGTGCCTCCCTCGACTTTGCTTTAGCCTCCTCCAGATTTGCATGCTTATTAGTTATGGCAGTATCAACTGCAAAAAAGTGTACTGTGACGTAGGGTCATAACGTGTTATATCGTTAAATTAAAAAGAGCAGTGGTCCAAGGACTGATCCTTGGGGAACGCCCACAGTTACACTACCTCTCGCAGACTCAACCCCATTCACTTTGACTCTCTATCCATAAGATAGCTCTCAATCAAAGATATGCTAGAGTTCTAGAAGTTGTAACGCTGAAGTTTTTTTAAAAGCAAGTCGTGAAAGACACAGTCGAATGCCTTACTTAGGTCACAGAAGACAGTTGTTGTATAAGTGGATTCATCAAAAGCGTTTAGAATATTTGAAACTAAGTCCAAAATACCTAAGGTGGTACTAAGGACCTTTCTAAACTGACTATTAGTAAATAATTTAAGGGTTTCCCAAGAAATGAGCTATCCTGACAGCCATAAATTTCTCAAATATTTTAGGATGTATTGGTAAAAGTGAAATTGGCCTATAATTTGAGACATCACTTGGACAAAGTTTACAGAATTAATTCTGTAAACTTTGACTTGGATCTCGTTTTTTTAAAAAACTGGGGCTACTACAGCCTTCTTGAGAGCATCTGGAAATACTGACTCCCCAAAACAAACATTTATTAATTTAGTTAAAGGACTTATAATTAGGTTCTTAATAGATTTAATTAAAGAAACGTTTAGGCCATAAGGGTCCCTGCTTGTTTTATTTTTTAAAGAGTTTATGATATCACGTATCTCATTCAATGTTACCCCAACAAAACTGAAAGCAGAGTGTGCAGCCTCAGGTATATTTTGAACCGGGTCAAAATTTGGTGGTATTACTTTAGTTTATAATTCATGCGCAATACCTAATTTGTTAAATTGGTTGAGAGGTATATTTACACCCTCACCCCCATCCTTTCTAACTATGCCACGATGTTCGATAATTATATTCTAGATGCATTTTATGGGATTAAAAGCATTACGTATTAGGGTATCATTTGCTGATTTTTTAGCATTTTTTATTGCAGTTTTATACTGGTTTTTATATGTCATTTTTAAGTTGTTTTAAAGCAAGAGTGGTGGGGTGCTTACTATATAGCTCACTTAACAAATTCTATATGTTCACACATGTGTCTAAGATCATCGTTAAACCAGTTAATGGTTCGAATTTGATCATTTCTTTTTTGATATGTTTTTTCATGAAATGATTTTAAAAAAGCATCTGACAGACACTAAATATAGAAAATTTTTATTTGCATTAATATTGTAGTCATTTAAAAAATCCCACCCAAACTGCTGAATACAATTATAAGAATTGAACTGACCCACCTCTGTCAAGGGCCCAGAAGTTATTTTAGTGGTTTTTATACCTGGTTTTTGTATAGTTAAAGGAAAATTAATGATCTGCCCTCGGTGGTCAGAGAAAGATGAATTAACAACTTAAACATTGCAATTTAGATATTCAAAATTAAGAAATATATTATCCAGGCATGAGTCTTGACGAGTAGGCTCTATTACCATTTGTTTTAAACGGTATGATTCCAATAAACAACATAGGTCTCTAGACACCCCGCTCTCAGTGCCCAAATGGACATTGAAGTCTCCGGATAATACTACTTTATTATGACAGCCAATTTGGCTTAAGACACCCCCAAGAACTTGTAAGGAGGTGTCAGTCAAGAAAATCAATATTTTTGCTATTACATTATAAATACTGTATGAATTAAAATACGCCAAATTCATCACGTATGCCGTGGAACAATGGATGGTCGTCTATGGAAGTCCTGAATTTTGACAATTATTAGTTTCCATTCTTGTGCTTATGACTTACATCAATTTTACCTGATTTTGCGCTTTAATTCGAGTTTCAACTTTAGTGGCTTACATAAAACAAATAAATAAGATAAGCATCCTCTACGTATTTTTCTGCAATTGTTTATGACCTGCGAAGTGATTTTAAGTCGGTCATGGCACGCTAGATCAAAAATGATGTATTCATTTATTATACAATGTTCATAGATGATCTGCAGGTTCTTCGCGCATTTTTCTGATCAAATAAATAATATATATATTGCCTTTATGGGAGGTGAAGGCGTTCTGGATATTCGTCTCGCTAAGTTCGTTCAGTTTCTGCTGTGTTTTTGCCACACTGACCGTAACTTATAAGAATATCTACTTGCTCGCTTTTGGTTAACATAGGGTAAAGGCATACAAGAGTACGCACCTAATGTTATTTTGAAGCTAAATGAGTAAATTTTAAAAATTATGGATCACACTTTTGATACAAAGATACACAGACACTTTTCAAACAAATTTATTTTCAAAAAGTTAAACAAAACCAAACCAGACACCTAAAAACTGTATTTTTAAAAAACAAATGAAATGCGCACTCTTGTAAACCCAATTACACAAGAGTGCGCGTGGTGAAGTACAAGAGTACGCGACTAAAAACACAAGTCACATTTAAAATTGCCCATCACATATGCAGTACAAACTTCATGCCACCAAGTCTGACATTCGTGGCATTGAATCCAATCTTGTGTCGGAGGGTCCACAAATTGTTCTGCACAACCAGGACAAAAGGTATCTGTCTCGACTTTACTTCCTTTACTTGATTTTTTTCCTTTAGGTTTATTCTCGTCATATTTTCCCTTTTTTCTTTCTGCTTTATTTTTAACATTACCTTCCATTTCCGTTTTATCAGTAATTTTTCGTTTAACACCTTTATTTTTGATTTTCATTTGTTCTTCTAGCGCCTCTTTAAATGGAGTGCTCGTCAATATTTCGGACTTCTGGCTATGCTTTCTTCTTTGCTGTTGTTCTTTTAATTTAGGAAAGGGCCTAAGTTCTTCTGGTGTTATCGAATAACTTGACCCTGAAATTTTCTCTGAAATATTCGAATTGATGATTTTTTCCAGAGTAGACAAAGGTAATTTGTTATCATGGGCCATCTTTATGGTTATTACTAGAGCTACAATCAAGTTTTGATACACCACGTGATCTTGATTTATTTGTATTTGTATCATTAATTTCGTCGTATTTAGTGTTAGGATTTTCTGAAATATCAACTGTTTCTTTGGAATTCCCATTTGGTTCTTCAAAAATTATTTCTGCTTCAGACAAGTTAAAATTTTCTGAGGTAATTTCCTGATTTACTGCTATTCCGTTTTCGTCAAAGTAAACTGCTCGTCAAAAAAAACGACGCACCTAGTTTTTTGGACAATATTTGAAAGCTCGTTATTGTAAAACTACTCACCCGATTTTAAAAAGCTTTGGAAATTCTGAATAGTTGATTCTTTGACTCTTATGACTAATTTTTGGAATAAGATATTTTGCACCTAACATATACTACAGGGTGTTAAAGAAAGAGATGTTTTTTTACAAAATTTCAAGTTATCCCCGTTTATGGAGTAGTTGAGGTTGATAGTCGTAATACCTCTGTTTACTTGCAATTAGGTAATACCTCGGGACGTTTTTGAGATTTTGTGGATATCTTGGCTAACTACGATTATATGGCAATTTTTCGAAAATTGTCGTTTTTTTCCAGTTTAGTCCCAATAATGAGCAAACTACGGAAGGTATCGACGAATTGTGAACACGGCGTCTTATGGTAGGTCATATGCTACCAGTTTAGGTACGTTACGTGATCCATTAAAGCAGAAAGTTCAAATTAAGGGATATGTTTTACACAAAATCATTTTTTTTTTGAAAATTCAAAATAAAAGTTCAAACCAAAGAAAATTATACTTGTAAACTTAAAATGCGACCTTAATACAATGGATTGTTAAGAATGGGGTATTTTCTCGAAACGGTTTTTGATTTTTGGCGATAAATCAGTCAGTTGTCAAAATATGGTAAAATAAGGATATTTCTTTGTATAACGTTCCCATAAATACGAGTTTTTGTCTCTTACAATCGTTAAAATTACACTCGTAATTAACTTCGAATATACAGGGTGATTGAAAAAGTAAAATGGTAAAAAAAGAATTAATTTTTTTATCGGAGGATCCTATTTAAGTACCCACCTACCCCGAATATTATTAAAATTGTCCGTAGAATAACTAAGGATTGAAATGATAGGTGGGTACTTAAATAGGATCCTCCGATAAAAAATGAATTACCTTTTTATCATTTTACTTTTTCAATCACCCTGTATATTCGAAGGTAAGTTCGAGTGTAATTTGAACGGTTGTAAGACAAAAATTCGTTTGTATATTTATGGTAACGTTATACGAAGAAATATCCTTATTTTACCATATTTTGACAACTGACTGATTTATCACTAAAAATCAAAAACCGTTTCGAGAAAATACCCCATTCTTAATAATCTATGGTATTAAGGTCGCATTTTAAGTTTACAAGTATAATTTTCTTTGGTTTGAATTTTTATTTTGAATTTTCAAAAAAAAAAATTATTTTGTGTAAAACATATCCCTTAATTTGAACTTTCTGGTTTAACGTATCACGTAGCATACATAAACTTGTAGATATGACCTACCGTAAGACGCCGTGTTCACAATTCGTCGTAGTTTGCTCATTATTGGGACTAAACTGGAAAAAAAATCAATTTTCGAAAAATTGCCATATAATCGTAGTTAGCCAAGATATCCACATAATCTCAAAAACGTCCCGAGGTATTACCTAACTGCAAGTAAAGAGAGGTATTACGACTCTCAATCTCAACTACCCCATAAATGGGGATAACTTGAAATTTTGTAAAAAAAACATCTCTTTCTTTAACACCCTGTAGTATATGTTAGGTGCAAAATATCTTATTCCAAAAATTAGTCATAAGAATCAAAGAATCAACTATTCAGAATTTCCAAAGCTTTTTAAAATCGGTTGTGTAGTTTTCCAATAACGAGCTTTCAAATATTGTCCAAAAAACTAGGTGCGTCGTTTTTTTTGACGAGCAGTTTATATATCCAGCAACATCATTCCATTTTTGTTCATATCATTGTCTGTTGAGTTGGTCACCAATCTGAAGTCTATCGGCATTCAAGGCAATGTCGTCAACTTTAGGGATGCTGCGTTCTTCCAAAGATCTATATGTGACTATCGAGGGACAGAAATCTTCGTCATTAAATTTTTCTGGATTGAATGGCCAAATTCCTGTAGCTTCAAATGCTTTCTCTGCCTTTTCAATATTTGAAACAGTATTGTATGCTATTTTAAATAATTTTGCCACATGCTTCAAAGTAACAGGCTTTCCAGGATTAGA
Organism: Pissodes strobi; assembly: GCA_016904865.1. Classification (NCBI taxonomy): domain Eukaryota; kingdom Metazoa; phylum Arthropoda; class Insecta; order Coleoptera; family Curculionidae; genus Pissodes; species Pissodes strobi. The sequence goes on along the minus strand of MU186559.1, from coordinate 68,749 downwards.
CAACAACCAGTTTTCAACAGCTATATGCAGTTTTAAATGGTCCAAAATATACCCTATCCAGAGGTTGGATCCTATGGCTGGAGTGAGGCGGAAGAGATAACAAATGTATAAAATTTGCCTTACAGTACTGAATAACGTCAAGACTTCTATGCGATGAATGATTATCTAGAAGTAGCAAAACTGATTTCTCGGCAGATGGCTTAACATTATCTCGGAAATGTTTTATCCACTTTAGAAAAAGGTCGGTATTGATAAATCCAGTATCCGAAATTAAACAAAGAGTTCCAGTCGGCGCCCCTTGAAATAAATCATCATTCATCCTTTTTCTTTTAAATATCAATGCTGGTGGAAGATAACAGCCTGTGGCGCTCATGCAACAAACTGCGGTAACGAGTTCACCTCGTTCTCCACTTGACACCTTTCCAACATGTTTTTTACCTTTCGCAGTCAGAAATTTTGGGGTTTTATTTGGAACAGTTGACATGCCAGTCTCGTCCATGTTAAAAATTTGGCTGGGGGAAAACATGTACTTCTCATACAGTAATTTCAGGTTTTGAAAAACAAATCTACTTGAGGCTTATTAAAACCTATCATTCTGCCCAAGGAACATTGTTCAGGTTTACGTAAGGTAATATTATTTCGTTTGCAAAAACCACGTACCCATGTTTTACTAGTCCTCTTTAAGCTTTCATTAAAACAATGTTTGATATTATTTGCATTAGCAAACTGGAAAGCAAAAAACATTAAATCTTGCATGGTTATACCATAAAAACGTCTATCCATTTCTTGAACATATTCGGACAGTGGCGTAGCTAGAAATGTCGGCGCCGGGGGGCAAACCTATCCGCTGGCGCCTAAAACAAACCTATGTCTAGCTCGTAGCGTAAAGTAAATTTAATGTTTCTTTTATTTTCCCTATTCAAGCACTTTACTCGATTCACTAGGCAAAATTAAATTGTAACCTTATCTTATGCTGTTACCACCGAACTACCCATTCATGAAAAATTGACGTCAAACGATTTAAAACAGTCAAATCAATCATATGTACGAAACTCTGAAAAACGCATACTTTTTTACGACCAAGATTATCGCAAATTTTGCCTTTGAAGTGCATGCCGCCAGCGTTCGGACACAACGGTGCACCGCACCGTACAGGGCTAGGGTACAGAGCCTTGCTCATTGCACCGCACCTAGCCTGGTTTCTGCTTCGCACAGAAGTGGCCTCACTGGCGCACCGCACCTAGACCTGTCCGCTAAGTTTGTTTCTAGATATTGACTGGCAAACATGGCATTTACTTCATCATCTTGTTCTGGTGAAGAATATATTCTTTGGCTCAAGCTTAACAAAGTATGTATGGACAAAAATCCAATGTAGCGGTTCATCCCGTCAACAAAAATCGACCTTTATAAAGATCTCAGAAAAGATTCTTGAATATATGAGGACTTTAAATAAATTTGAAAGCAGTATTGATAACACTATGAAGAACTGCCATTCCCAATGAATATACCACCCTGTATAAAAAATAAACCTTTTAACGACGTCAAATACTTTAAATTCAAAACCTGTTGTTTGACATTCATCTTCCACTTCTTTCCAGCCTTTTGTTAAAATCGCACTATTGTGATGATGTGGTGACTTTTGATTTTCTTGGGCCAAATAGCTTCTCTGACATACAAGGGCGGCGAGGCACAAAAAATACTAAGCTCAGTTTCTAGGAGTTATGCTCTAGTACCAGGCTAAGTGCGAGGCGAGGGGCGATGTGTCATTGTGGCCGCTCGCATCCATAAGTGGGCGGCCACAACGTCGCATCGCACTTAGCCTGGTACTGGAGCATCGCCCCTAGAAATTGAGCTTAGTATTTTTCGAGCCTCGCCTCCTCGCCCTTGTCTTTCTTTATCGCCGCAGCGATGGCTATTAATTAGGAGAAATTAATTAGCTGTGTGTTTATCAGAGAAGCTATTTGGAACAAGAAAAGCAAAAGTCATCTCAATAATGCGACCTTAACGAAATGCTAGAAAGATAGAAGTGATAATGATGTCAAACAGCAAGTAAAGAATTTTAAACATTTGACTTCGTTAAAAGGTCTATTTTTATACAGGGTGGTATATGCGTTGGGCATGGCAGTTCTTCTAGTTTTATCAATCAATGCGGATTTCAAATATAATCAGAAGTATCTATTTCTATCCTCATATATTCAGAAAAGCAGTCAGAATCTTTTCTGAGATTTTTATCATTCGCCCCGCCCGAAAAAGCGAAGCTTTTGTTGACGGGATAAACCGCTACTTTAGATTTTTGTCTATAAATACATCACTTTGTTAAGTTTGAACTTAAAAGAATATCTTCTTCGGCATAAGAAGATGACGATGTAATGCCATATTTGCCAGTTAATATCTAGAAACAAACTCAACGGGTAGAGCGAGGTGCAGTGCGCTAATGTGGCCACTACTGTGCTAAGCAGAAGCCAGGCTAGGTGCGGTGCGATGAGCAAGGCTCTGTACCATGCTATGTGCGGTGCGCCGTTGTGGCCGAACCCTAAGAATGGATTATTTTATTATTTAGCTTTGCTTGAGCGAGGCTATGGTCCAGGATAGCTGCGGTGCAAAGTGCGGTGCGCCGTTGTGGCCGTCCACTTACGCAGCGTTTTTACAAATTTGCGTGGACCGGTATATGTATTTTCATTCCTCGTATTCACGTATAATAAATAACAAATACCGAGACACAAAAGGTATTGGTTGGATAGAAAGTTAAATACATATTTTGTTCTTTGATTGTATTATAATTTAATTAATTTAAAAACCCAGTTAAGCAGATGCATGAGCATTGGTAGCATTAGCATATTTATGAATTTGAAGCGGCGCCGCGCCGATTCGGCGCCTAATTTCTCTTGGCGCCGTGGGGCCTTGCCCCCCCTGGCCCACCCGGTAGCTACGCCACTGTATTCGGACAATTCCGGTTCTTTTTGTGGAGAAAAAACCGTATTAAACCGCCCCAAAAAGCGAGGCACAGTTCCACATTTTAATCTTTTTCTTAAAGTTGATTCTGGTACATTTAACTCCCTGGCAATACTTCTTTTTTTCTGACCTTCCTCCAACTTTCTGCGTATCTCCTCCATTAACTCTTCGGTAAAGACGAGCTTTCTTGAACTAGTTCTTTTGTAGGTGCTCATTTTAAAATCTGGAAAATAAACAGGTATTTCCAGTTTTGTTGTCCTGTTAAAATGATCTAATTAACAATATTAATAGGCGCCCAATTTAATCGTAATGTCTTATCCCACAATCTTGGACTTGCACACCATTTCTTAATGTTATCAATTATAATCTATTTAAAAGTATAAATTAAAACATGTCGGCGGGTAGGTATACAAGAGTACTCACTGCGCACTCTTGTATAATATGAAGTGCGTACTCTTGTATACATTGACACATGATATATTTTAGGTTAATAATTAAAAAGGGCAGCTATATTTGCCATATCTGAAAACAAAATACTTAAAAAATATCACCTTATTCGACTTACAATTAGGCAGAATATCATTTGGCACTTAAACATTCCTTTAAAACGTTAGTTTAAATTGGTTGACGTAATGGAAAATAATACTGCTGCATACTCTTGTAGACTGCGCGCTCTTGTATAACTTTACCCTAATTATTGAAACTCGAATTAAAGCGCAAAATCAGGTAAAATTGATGTAAGTCATAACCACAAGAATGGAAACTAATAATTGTCAAAATTCATGACTTAGCATTATTCATTTAATTCCAAGGCGACCATATTATTTCCACGGCATACATGATGAATTTGGCGTATTTTAATTCATACAGTATTTATAATGTAATGGCAAAAATCATTGAGGTATTTATTAGGAAGGAGGCGACGCACGACGCTTCAAAACGGTCTCGGGTTCGCCATATTGGTGCCGGATTTCTGTCAAGCCATAATACCTCAATGTGTCAAGTATTGTCAAGTTAGTTGTTTGTGTTTTACATGCCGTTTTAATTTTAAAGACTATTTTTGTGGAGTTTGAAAAACATTTGGACAGTTCTAACATGTCTTCATGTGCAGTGCGTAGTTGTTGCAGTCAACAACGCGTTGATAAAAAGAAATCAGCTGGAATTACATATCATAGGTAAGTGCATTGTCTTTATTACTATAAACAGTGGTAAGTGTAAACATAATTCAGGACCGGATTATATTATTTTGCTATAATATTTGGAAAACAATAAAATACTGTGCCTAAAATGAAATGTACACACCGAAAAAAGGATATCCCTTATACAATTATTATATAGGTAAAGCATGTTAAATGTATACACATATGATTTTAAATATTTATTGACAAATTAAAAATTAATTAGGATTTTAAAATTTTAGCTCCCTCTCTTCTTATTTTCCACTTTGAAATTTATAACTAGCATTATATTAAAGGAAATACTGATTTTTAGGTTTCCAAAAAATTCAATCCGTCGAGAAGCTTGGGTGAATTTTGTAAATAGAAGAGACTGGCAACCTACAAATTCTAGTGTGCTGTGTTCGAAACATTTTTCCGAAGAATGTTTTGATAGAACATCTCAATGCATTGTCCGTTTAAATCCAGATGCTGTTCCAAGATTTAACAAGGTAAATAAAGTTTTTCTATTTTGCGCTCAAAATGATTCCATTTCTATACGCAAATGCGTGTTTCTTTTCGACACGCATTTTATTGACTGGTTGCTATGATATTAACAAAATTGTTCAATGTCAAGGCCCACTAACAAAAATTTCGACACCGCTTTTAATGGGATTTCTAGTAATAAAGACGTCAAAAATGACAAGATGGCCGCTCAAGTGCTGATAGAGAATAGAATAAATTAAAGTTTTTCTACAGCCGCGCGCAAAATAACTAATTACTAAATTGAAATGAATTCGCAAAATCGACGAATGCCGTGGATCCTTATTTTGCGCTCTAGCGCGAACATGGAAAAGAAAATTCTCACTTTTTCCGTCTAGCATCCTATGAATGGTCATGGAAACCGAAGATAAATAAATGACAGTCGTGCGTTTGTTAGTTTGTTGCTGGCACTCCTGTTCTAATATGCCCGAAGCTCGAACATATAATATGTCAAACTGACAGTCATTTGCAAATTTCAGAATAAGTATAGAGAAAAATGTGCATTTAATTTTAGAAAATGCAGCTGTAGAAAAAGTTCCGTGTGTTTTTCGAGCGCAAAGTAAGATTGCCGTTTTCGAAATATTACTGCGCTCCGTTACGCGTCGCGCAGTAACATTCTTTCTCAAGCGGCAATCCGTTACTTTGCGCTCCAAATACACAAATAACTATTTCATTAAAACACCTGCAAAATAGAAAAAATAGTATAAAATACACGTTTTAAAAGACATTTAGCGCACTCGCACGTTAGGAAACACCCCGCATGCGGGTCGTTTTCTAATTTCGTGCTCGTGCGATAAAATATGGTCTTTTAAATACTTGGCACTAAAAGTACAAAAAACATTATATCTTAAAAAAAACGTGCCTTGAATGAAAGTTATTTTTTAGTTGAATTTGTCCCAAAAACTACGCCCAAAGGTTTGACATAGAAAGATGAAATTTGGAGGCAGATTTGTTCCATAACGTAAGCACCCACTACGAAAGGGTTTTTAAAATCTCCACTTATGAGAGGGAAGCTCAAAAAATAGTGAAAAATGGCCAAATCCATAATTTTTATTTTTGCTTTTTTCATAGAAAAACATTTTTTCCAACACGATCTCACCTATTATTTGAGGGTGAAAACCACCCCTTTTTCGCTGAGTCCAAACCGTTTGACTTAGAAATATTAAATTTGGAGGGTAGATGGAATATATAGTATCTACTAAGAAAGTGCGGTTCAAAATTTAATCCCTGATCTTTCCAAGTCACCGAAAGTAATAGAAAACTACTTAATATAACTACAATCATTGGCAGGGCCTGTTTTACCATTAGGCCCATTAGGCCCGGGCCAAGGGCTCAATGATAAGTGGGGCCCATGACATAAAAAAAAACTACATAATTATAAGAATATTTTTTAAAATATACATTTCCTCGATAAAAAAATCAGGATACTGTTTCGCCATCTTTAAAATATGAATTCCAAAACAAAACTAATCTAAAAGTAACAACTCGACAAAACGTAGGCTGATAAAAAAACATTTTATTAAAAATATACCAGCACAAAATACAGACCATACAGTGTGCGAAACAATTTTGACAGTAAAAAAATAGGCACTTACAAAGTTCAGCATTTTACAAAGTTAAAGTAAACGGCTAAAAAATAAGTAGTTAGTGTATAGTCCCAAATCTGGCTGTGTTTACCCTTATGTATCCAAATTTTTTGCGAAGAAAAGTGTTAACGTTAACCTCAGTGTATTTCTGTTATTTTAAGTATTATTCTATTTTTACTCATTTATGCTTTGGTTCAATAATTTTGTTTAAATCTTATATAATAATAATAATAATAATAATAATAATAATAAAGGACTTTATTTGTACTAACATATACAATAATACGTGTTATCGACAAGTTCAAATCGAAACGTTAACACAAAAAGGCGAGGTTCAGTACGTCAGATATGAAATATCTGAAGTCTGTTCAACTAACCCAAACTAAAAATAAAAACCTAAAATCGTTAAACTAAAAACCTATGTTAAAGAAATATAAAAAAAAATTTTTAACCCAATACTATCTGAATCAAATAATAGTAACTATACCTAAGTATTAATAATATACTTCAAATATACCATCATTACCATTTAAAGTAATGGCAAACCCTAGCCATAAACAAGTGTTAAGAGTCTGGTAATAACAAAATAAAAGATACAAATTTAAAAGTACCAATATTTATAAACTTTTTCGGGAGAGAGATTGAAGAATAAAGCGTTTGAATTGATTAGGAGACATGGCTGTAATGTTTTCAGGAATATTGTTCATGTGTTTTGCCACAAGATATGAAAAGGACCGCTCAAACAAGGCAGTAGTATGAACTGGTGCTGTTAATTTTCCTTTAAATCTGATATTTATATTGTGTATGTCAGTTCGAAATCGAATTTTATTATACAAATAAGGTGGTGTTTTACTTAACAAAACCTTGTGATATAAAACAACTAAATGTAGATGTCTCCTATCAGTCATAGTTAACCAACCCGATCGCTCATAGGCACTACCTATGTGATCGTATTTCCGTATACCATAAATAAGGCGAACACACGAATTCTGCAGTCTCTGAATACGATCAGCCACTCTCGCAGTAATACAGGGCCCATACACCACATCACAGAAATTAAAGTGCGATAACACCAAAGCATTACACAAAATCGATTTTAGTTTTATATTTAAGACGTGGCGATGCTGAAATAGTAATTTTAGGTTCATGTAGGCCCTCCGCAAATTGATATTTACATGATCCACAAATCTAAGATCCTGATCCATATAGAGCCCTAAATTTTTTGTGACAGCCTCAATTTGCAAGGTAGTGTTATTAATGCTGATAGAATTTGCATAACTGCTCATAAAATTAAGCTTATCGTTATTTTTTCCAAAAAGTAACACCACGGACTTGTTAGAATTTAATAAGAGATTATGACTTTTCGCAATATTGAAAAATTCTGAAAGTTCAAAATTCAATGCCGAAACTGCTTGTGCGGATTCCTCTGCTTGGAATGATAGGTATATTTGGGTATCATCGGCATAAAAATGATACTTACAGGACATAAATTTAGTTGGAAATTGCGATGTATAGATGCTAAACAGCAAAGGCCCTAAGATGGAACCCTGCGGCACTCCCGTGATAATATGTTTAAAAGAAGACGTTTTATTGTTGTAACAGACAGCTTGGCTCCTTCCATCTAAATAACTAGACATTAAACGAACAGATGACTCAGACAAGCCAATGTACTGAAGTATTGCAATCAGAATGTCATGACTCAGGGTATCAAAAGCCTTGCTGAAATCTAACAACACCAATAGAGTCAAATTACCCCTATCCCATGCTCTCAGAATGTCATCCGTAATGTTAAGCAAAGCAGTTGAGCAACCATGATCCTTTCTAAACCCGGACTGGAAAACCGGTATAATTTTCTCCTTCGCAAGAAATTTACAAAGTTGATTATGCAACACCTTTTCTAATATTTTTGAGAGAGTAGGCAATATACTAATTGGGCGCAGCTGTCCCAAGGAATCCACAGATGATGTCTTTGGGAGCGGAATTACTAATGCCTCTTTCCACCTATCTGGAAATATTGACTTCAATATGCAACAATTAATCACATGAGTGATATAAGGTAAAAGAAAAGGGATGCAAAGATTTAGAGAAAGAATGTTAATACCATCAACTCCTACAGCTGTAGTTTTTATTGAAGAAATTACTTCTAATACCTCAATCTCACTCACTGTATTACAGTGGAATACCGAACTCACAAGTCGATTATTCCTATAAAAAGATGTCACGCCATTATCGACAGGAAGGGACGGTATAGAATTTAGAAAATGGTTATTTATAGACTCTACATTAGCAATCTGGTCCGGTATGCACTTCCCTTTATCTGCTGCAACATTGAGCTTTTTAAGATGTGACCACAATACTTTTGGGTCTTTATTGGAAAATGTATTTGAGTAAAACATCCTTTTTTCCCTTTTTACAGCAACAGTAAACATATTACGAATAGTCTTATAATTATTCCAATCGATTTGAAGCTTAGTATGTCTATATTTACTTAGTGCTCTATCTCTGTCCTTTTTCATGGCTCGCAGAGTATCCGTGAGCCATGGTGCATATTTTTTCGTAATACGATGTGTGACAAACGGCGCATGCAAATCTAGTAGTATTCTAATATTATCGCAAATAAAACTTATTTTATCATTAATATTATCGATATGATATATATTGTTCCAAGGGATTGATCGCAAGTCGGATTGAAATTGAACATAATTTAGTGACTTAAAATTTCTGACTGTTTTAAACTGTGGCCCTGGTTTTGATACACTTACTCCTAGAACTGCATAGATCAGATCATGGTCACTAAAATCCACTGGCACCACACCCTTCTCGACAACCAAATTACCGTCCGATGACAAAATATAGTCAATTAAGGATGAACTCTTATCAGTTGTTCTAGTTGGAGAATCTATGAGCTGAACAAGTCCCACACCTTCCAAAAATTCAAAAACAAATTTTGTTTCCAAATTATCCGTATTAAATAAATTTATGTTAAAATCGCCAAGACAAAAGACTTGGTCCACAACAGGAACAACCCGTGAAAGCGACACTTCCAAACTAACAAAAAAGTCCAAATATTTTTTTTGAGGAGGCTTATAAACAACCCCTACTGCAAGAGTAGTTTTTTTAAACCATATTTTAACCCAAATCTGCTCTATGTTTGCATCACAGGGCAATAATGTGTACTTCAGGTTATTTCTTATGTAAATCCCAACACCACCCCCTCTGCCCTGCCGATCGCGTCTTTCGAATTTATAACCATCAACCAATAAAGAATGACTAGGGGTTAAAGCAGTAAGCCATGTCTCCGAGACGCCCATTACACTATATTCAAAATTAGAAATTATATCCCGTACATCATTAAGGTGAGCAATCAACGATCTAACATTGACGTGAGCTAACTTAATTCTATTCATTAGTATTATTACACTGTAGTAGTAGACAACACTTATTTATAAAAAAAATTACAATAAAAAAAACAGAAAACAAATCCAATTGTATAGTTATTAAAAAAAACAACAACCAACAGATGAATCTTACATCGGTCACAGCTCTCATATAATAATAATACATACTATTTTTAAATAAATTATAATATGTAATATGCGTTTTTGTTATATTTCAACATGAAACAATTAAAAGCAACATTCCGAAGCATTATTCAATTCCAAAATAATTCAAAATTTAAGCGAATGCAACAGAAAATAATTTCTTGATTATACAACCAACTTTATGTTTTTCACATAATATGTTACAGTATTGTTTACTTTACGTCTTTGTCTGACGAAATGAGAATTTTTTTGTTATTTATTGACGTGAACACATTACCTTTCCATGTCCAGCAGTTCTTGAGACCGTATTTAGAAACGGCTTTTTGATATAAACTTAACTTTTCTGCAATCAACAATTCACTAAACACTACGCCACTACCCTTAAGCTTTCTTTTAGCCCCAAAATAGTATATTATATACCTAGGTTGAGAAGTAAGCCATTATTTACCGAGCACTTTTATATCCTGAGGTGCGTAGCGCCGAAGGATATAATGTGCGAGGTTAATAATGGCCTTCTCAACCGAGGTATATATAGAATTTTTTTTACTACTAACACACATATATTACCATATTTGATTCGATTTGATTTTTATATTAGTCATTTTCTACTTATTTTTCAAATAGTTCGAAATATCAAGTAGCCTGGAAGTTCAGTTGTCTAATTGACAGATATCGTAACATAATCTCCTGACAGCTCCATACATACAAAGTACCTTCTAAATTTTGACAAAATCGCATTATTAATAAGAATATTATGGGGAGTCATGAAAAGTGAGTCATACTGTATATAATTTTTTTACTAATAGCACTGATACAATCCTTATCATTATTTGAAGTGATTAGATTTTGAAATTATCATTTCCTACTCATTTTTCAAATAATCCGAAATGACAACTAGTTGTCAAACTAACAAGTTTGACATTTTGACATTTTCCGTTTCCGTTTCATTATTGACCTAGGTTTTTTTTAATATTATTATTTACCTAGGGTGAGAAATGTTACTTCTCATTTGAGGAATGGAGTAAATAATGGTGATTTATCATGTTAGTAGTAAAAAAACTTCATTACGTTTCCACCGATTCACAAAAAACACAGCGATCGGTCGCGGTTTTTCATTTGGACCATCGCGCTTTCCCAACCGATAACAATATTTAATATTTTCGGCCGTAAGACTAACATTAATTTTAGATTTAATGTTATTAACAATATCGACGACCATGTTATTGTTTGCACCAGTAGTTTCGGGCAGGCCGCTTATCACGATTCCGTCCATATACGATGACTGTTTTTGTTCCTGCATATTTTTCTCGGTCATTTCTGATTGTTGACGAAGTTTTAACAGTTCATTTTTTATACTACTTATTGCATCTTGAGTATCTTTTTGAAATAAATTTATTTTTGCAATTATTTCATCAGAATGTGGTTTGGTATTCTGGGTCCCATTCACCGAGTTACCAGCAGATATTAGCTCCTTCATTTCGGAAATACTTTTCTGAACACGTTCTTCAAGGGCTTGTACTTGGGCCGCTATATCGTTGCAATTAGAGGCCGATGAACCCTCATTTTGGATCTGCCTTGTAGACCGTGTCATAATTGACAAACTGAACTCAGCGAATACCTTTTAATCACACTTTAAACAACGAATTTAATCAAAATTTAGAGAGCTGATTCGAAAACACTGTTTACTCAACCAGCGCCATCTATCTAATCGTGTTTCTTTTCTAGTTTTTCTAAAAATCTGTTAGTTTTTATTAAAATTAATGCAAATTTATACTTAATTTAAATCTGAATAAAAAACTACATTATAATTATTGTTTTCAGTTCGAAATCGAACAAAAAATTCAAGTAGGGCCTAGGGCTCCTTGGAAAATCATTGGAAACAAAATATTCAGAATTATTGTTTTTCCTTTGCAGGAAGAAATATCTATCCCCGTTGAGATTGGGTTGCGACCTGTTTCCCGAGCTGTTTCCAATATCACCGACGTACCATGTGCTTCTGGGATTCAACCGGCTGGGAGTATCAGTGATGATGTACCGAGTACTTCATCACATCGTGAAGCCACATGGCAACAAGATTCATTGATACCTCCCAAAATTCGAATAATATCAGATCGAACAATAAAATCTGCTGTCAATATAACCGACCCATTCCCTAGCTTGTCAAAGAAATTAAATGTACAAACATGCATTATTCAGCCGGCAACTCCCATATCAGTTCCACCTGTGATAACTCCAAGTTTAGCAAGGTCAGGAATGAACATTACGACCCCCCTTACAAGCAGTACTGAGTTATCGGCAAGAGAACGACAACTGCTGAATAAACTGCAATGCGTGGAGAGAGTGAGTGCAAAAAGAAAGCTTAAGATAACCTTATTAAAAAGGAAATTAGCTCGAAAAGAAAAGAAAATCTCCAGCGTAAAGGGAATCATAAATGGTCTGAAAAAGAGAAAATTAATGGAGGAAGAAACCTTAATGTTGATGTCTAAGCTTGCTGGTCCTCAGGAGCTCTACTTAAGACAGTATAGGAAAAGTTTAAAAAAGACGCTGCCAAAAAATATTCAGAGGAACTTAAGGTATTTGCACTTACCCTGCATTATTACTCACCAGCAGCCTATAAATATGTGAGGAGGACTTTCAATACTTGTTTGCCTCACACCAGAACAATCAGTCGGTGGTACCAGAATATCAGTGGATTACCTGGATTCACTAGTGAGGCATTTGAAGCCTTGAAATTGAAAGCTGATGCTTCAGAGAGTACAATTATTTGTTCACTGGTCATGGATGAGATGGCCATTAGGCAGCATGAGGAGTGGGTTCCTAGCCAAGGAAAATCATATGGCTATGTAGACATGGGAATTGGTGCCCAGGAGACTACAATAGCTAGTAATGTATTAGTTTTCCTCCTCAACTGTGTTAATGGAAGTTGGAAAATTCCCAGGATATTTCCTAATAGCTGGAATAAAAGCAGAATCAAAAATGGGGTTGGTAAAAGAATGCCTGAAAAAATGTTTCGAAGCTGGGATAAAAGTAGTCAGCTTGACATTTGATGGGGCCCCTACAAACTGACTATGGCGACCCATCCGGGCTGCAGTTTGAACCATATGTCGCTAAAAACAAGTTTTCAACATCCAACAAGTAACGATGAAGTTGTTGTACTGCTAGATCCATGTCACATGATCAAACTTGTAAGGAATACGTTGGGTGACAAAGAATCAATCGTGAATCGTGGAGACAACGAGCTTATTGAATGAAGGTTCTTTAAACAACTGCATGAGCGTCAAGATAAGGAAGCATTTCACTTGGCCAACAAAATGAGGGAGCAACATATAAAATTTAAAAAACAAAAAATGAAGGTTCGGCTCGCAACACAACTTTTCAGTGAAAGTGTGGCCAATGCGTTAAAGTTTTGTTCGCAAATATTGATGTTGAATGATTTCAAAAATGTTGGCCCAACAGTGGAGTTCGTAAATATAATGAAAAATTTGTTTGACATTCTTAATTCTAGGAATCTACTACAGTTTTCCTATAAAAAAACCTTTATCAATAAAAAATGCTGATTTCATATTATCATTTTTAAATAAAGCAGACTTGTATATTAAAGATTTAAAGACTTGTGCAAATGGTACTTCATTGTTAAATACTAACAGACACACAGGGTTTTTAGGTTTAAGAGTATGCATTAGCAGTGTTAAAATATTGTGCTTAAATTTAATTGTAAAATAACATTTAAAATTTTTACCAACATACAAATTGTCACAGGATTGCTTAGAATTGTTCTTTTGCTCTATAAGAGCTCAAGGGGGCTACAATAACAATCCGACAGCAAGGCAGTTCCAAGCTGCATACAAAAAGCTCTTGCTCCATGTAGAAGTGAAAGATGGTTTTAGAGGAAATTGCATTCCACTGGAGGAACTAAACATTCTCAAACTTAATCCTGTCGATCAAATAAATATTACCTCCAGGGAATATTCTGCCTCCGATTTCCTGAATGTGATTACACAAGTATAGAGGAAGGCCATGACTCTTTACCTGACCCTATATCTCCATATGCAAAAAATATCATTATATATATTGCAGGTTATATAGTTCATTATCTGAAGAAAAAAATTGTATGCGAGCAATGTTTAAGTTCTTTAATTAACATAAATAAGGACAATTTTTTATATTCATTTATAGATATAACAAACAAAAATGGACTACAATATCCTTCTATGGATGTTATTGAAATATGTTTAAAGTGTGAGAAGGTTTTAAAAAATAAAATCTCAGTAGTAGGATTTGCCAAGATTTCCATAGATTGTCTAAAAAACTTAATTTTGGGAGAATTTGTAACATCAAATGTATTTAGTAACCTTGTCATACATAGTTTTGACCAAGCTGTATTTGATAATCATAGGTCTCTATTGATGAAGAGCATTATCGAAAGATATTTAAATATTTGAATGATTTATCTTTCTAAGAATAAAGCAAACCAAAAGAAGGCAGCTAGTATGCGACACAAAAGCAACAAAATTGTATTATTTAGTGGGCAATAAATTGTAAATAATTATTATAAAATGTGTTATTTTTAAGTTACCAATACAATAAGTTACGTTGATATATATTTATTTCGGGTCTTTATTTTTTTTCTACAAAATTGTAATTCTTATTTCTTAATCTTTGGACTTCCTAAAGAATAATGGAATCAATGTCCATATACCTCCCCTAATAATGTTTTTAATTATTACATATTTTTAAATTAGTACATTCAGTACATTGGTCTTGGAAATAACCTTAATAAATCATGCAAATAATGACAACGAAATTATTGTAAAGTTGAAATTATTTATTACTATATTACTCTCTATATTCAGGGTAGAAAATATTTTTTGAATAAATAACTATAGTCCGACTCTGCGTATGCCGCCATATTGGTGCCGGCATAAGTCACGCCTAATGATACCGTTTTTGACTGCCGTATTTAATACTAACAGCGCCTCCTTTCTTATAATACCTCAATGGATTCATGTATCCGAAACGAAGAGATCTGTGAAATAATGGAGAGGGTCAGATGTACTAAAAATAGCCACATGGTTGAAACAGATGCGTACACAATGCACAATGATATGCTTCAAATATATTTGTTTTGAAACGGCCATATTTAAATTAAATATATAGCACAAACACAAATACAACTTTAGAACCAAGTACTAAGCACAACGCATCTGAAACGGGATCTGAGGAGATTCTATAGAAATTCAGTTAATCGTCGCCAAGTCAGTCAAAAATGAGAAACATATAATATTAAAATATAAATAAATGTAGTAACGTTGGTGTCTTCCATGAAGTATTAGAGGAAATTTAACCAGCTGATTCTGCATGCCCAATTGGTGTTTCTACTAAATTCTCCAGATTTTGCTCTGATTCGTATAAGGAAAGTCGTCGATTCATGTACGCGAAGCGAAGAAATCCGTAAAGTTATACCGTGGTCGAATGTACTCAAAACAGTCACATAGCTGAAATAGAAATGGGGTGGCCACATTATAAGACAAGATTGAAATAGATGGATACATAGAGTGTTAGTTTGACATCCAAGGGAGTCCAAAAGAAGCGTTGGTAGATCCCAGAAACTAATCCAATGGCGAGAAAATATCCAGAGTTACAGGGAGGTGTTGGATCCGTACTGCAACAGATACAGGACCATTATAGATTCTAGAAGAGACTCACATTAAATAGGGGATATTAGCAGGCTGAGAAAGAAGAAGATGATGGAGTGGCTAAGGACTTAAAAGATTATACTAAATTCAACAACTTGTACATTAAAATATAAGCTCTAAAGTTGTAGTATTCCCACAATGTAAAATAAAACTTTTGAACCAACTACTGACCACAAAGCATCAGGAAGAGGATCTGACAAGATTTTGTAGAACTTCAGTTAATTGTCGCCAAGTCAGTCCAAAATTAAAATCATATAAAGTTAAAATATAAATAAATTTAGTAACGTTGGTATCTTCCTGAAGTATCATAAAAAAATTAAGCAGTTAATTCTGCATGCAGCTTGTGCTGGTAGTCGCTCAACCACGAAGGGATGCGTTGGTGTTTGTGGAATAATTGGATAATTTCAAATAACTAGCCATGCCTTGTAAAATGAAATGCAGTTCTTCGATAATAAACAAGTATAGGGTAGATCACCTAAGCAGAGTACAAATAATATCGAGTAGAGCCACTTAGCAAAATCGTTTTGGTGTTTTTTCATCAAACGTAAAAGCCGCCGGACGCCTGCAGCACGGTAAAATCCATATATTTAATACTACTATATCGTGAGTCGAGCCAAAATTTGTCCGAAATCAAAACGAGATAGAATGATCGATGTGTACTTTCAGCGTTGAGCGCAAGTCAATTATTTCAACCAATAAGCGGTGCCCCTTCGATTATCGATCGCCTCCACGTGTGCGTGGTCGTATAGAGCGCCGAATTGTCAGCTCGTTTGCCGTTTTGTTGTTTGTTGCCGTTTACCATATATTTAATAAATATATGCCGTTTACAGTATTAAAGTCATTGTGAGTCGTCCATTTTGGTGTTTACTGTTTGCTTCGTACTTTACTCAAACCGCTATACTTACTTTGATTATTGTAATCTCGAAGTTTTTGTCGTTTTGTTGTTTGTTGCCGTTTACAGTCGCTCATTTTGGTGTTTACTGTTTGCTTTGTACTTTACTCAGATGCCTATACTTACTTTGTTTATTGTTATTTCAAACTTGGAAAATTTGTGTCGGTGTGAACTTGTAGTGAAGATGCCAATCATAGAATACAAAAATTAATTATGGATTTGTACATAAATGTGAGATTTTTCTATGAAGCCAAACAAATGTCTAAAGAAGAATACCTATATAAGGCAAAAATACACTATTTTATTTAAGGGGCAATAAAATTAGAAGTGCCATAATATCATGTTTTATTTACCTCTTAACCCAAAAACATATAAATGAATATCTGCAGATACATCCTGTTTGAAAACTAAGGTTCATGTTGTTTTGTAATTATATGTTGTTCTTCAATTATTTCTATCCACACAAACATCTATTAATTTTTGGAATATCATTAAAGTTATACGACAAATAAATTTCATAAATTATATTGTTAACATAAATACTAATTTATGATGAGGGCGTTTCACACTGACTTGGATTTCAAAACGTACATACCATATTTATGATTTTATTGATTTTAATATGTGAAATATACTATTTGCCTCACTAGCTCATGCGCAAATTAACCAAAGTACACATCAAGCAAGTGCAATGAGTGCAACAAGTACATCCTCGGCGAACGGCAGTTCCATAGTAAACAAGCTTGACACACGATATAGGAGTATTAAATATATGGTAAAATCAGCGATCAGTCTGTCAGGAGAGATTCAAAAGATATTCTCTGCTGCAAAATTATTTCCTCGGTTATTATTTCAACGCTACCCGACAGTACACAATTTCAGGGCGTTTGAACACTGACGGTATACTGTCCCTCGTAGCAGTCGTAGCAGAGCCACCGCTGGCCACGAACCAGATTGATCCGGATTCGCTCCGACGCCAAACACTGTCGGCAAAATTGGAAATTTGTCTCCAGTGGACCTACATGTATATTTATTTATACCGTGACCTAAGAGTACACGTTCGCTAAGAGTACGCATTAGTGATATTTTCCACTCGGCTGCAACACCGTCATTAGAACATTTCACTTCAGCTCCATATTTGCAACCAGTATAAGCGTGTGTGAAGTTTAAAGCAGGCCATTATTGAATATGTTAGATTTATGGTGAGAAATAAATTTTATTGTTCTTTTTATAATATTTATGCACTCTAGTGTAAGGCGTAGACTCTCAAATATCAACATTTTCTAATTATTTGATCGAACATGATAATAAGTGATTTTGCTTGCATTTTTGGTGAGTTTGTTGATTAGGTTTTTGAAGTCAGTTACTTTATAAATGTTGTTAGGCACATAAGAGTACGAACCAAAATAGTGAGCACGCGTACTCTTACCTTACTATATGTTTTTTTTTGTTACAGAGCACAGTGCCTACAGGCCTTGGTAGATTTAAGCCCATATTCATGGAAGGTCAAGAAAAAGAACTGACAAATAACATTCGTGATCTGAAAATTCGGCTTTACGGTTAAGAATAAAAAAAGGTTGGGTCTTAAGCCTCTCAATATGCGGACATGAATAGAAATCCACACCGGTTTAACTTGGAAGCCAAAATGGTAGGCAAACATTGGGCACAGAATTTTGCAGCTAGAAATGCACTTTCATTGCAAAATCCGGAGAAATGTAGGTTAGTCCGTGCAATGGGGTTTAGCAAACTGGAATGTCAAAGATTTTTTGATAATTTGAAAACGGTCTATGAGAAAACAAATGCTTTGGGACCCCGAATATTCAATATAGATGAGACTTGGTTATCTACTGTACCTAATAAGTTTTATAAAATATATGCTTCTAAGGGAAAGAGGACCGTGTCCAAAATTGTTTCCGCCGAACGAGGGCAACTAACTACTGCTATGGTATGCAGAAGCGCTGGAGATGTTTGGGTCCCTCCAGGTCTGATCTTGGCCAGGAAACCTATGAAGAAGGAGCTTTTATATGGAGCACCACCAGGAACTCTTAAACTCATCTTTGATTCTGGATAGATGAATAGAGAATTATTTTTAACTTGGTTTTGCTATATTTCTGAGTTTGTGAAAGCAACATAAACTGATCCGGTAATCCTAATATTGGATAATAACATTTCCTACTGCTCTCTGGAAACAATTTTATATGCAAGAGAAAACTTTATTATTCTTTTGACTTTACCTCCGCACTCCAGCAACAAGATGCAATTGCTGGACAGAAGCTTTTCTTCCCTCAAAAGCGCTTTCTCCGCTGAATGTGATAAACTGATGGTAAACAACCAAGGGAGACCGACCACCGTTTATCTTTAACTACCCGCGCTCTAGAATATCGTGTAGCTGCCCGCGCTGTGTATTATGCACAACATTTATGCATATAAGATTGAGTGCATAAATCAATGTATAGGGATAAGCAAACAAGTTGCTTTGATTTTCATGCTGTTTTATTAAAAAATAACGTAAATTAAAACAATGCTGAATAAAAAAAGACAAACTTTTCAACAAAGAAAGCATTCCAGGAAAAATAAAAAACTATTAAAATTAAAACCTCAATGTATGGTTAGTTTCTTTCATCCGCTGCTTGAATCGACATTTTTGCAGGAATCCCATGCAACAACTGTTGTAATATGTTGTTTGCGACTGACCTATTACAACTATGATCGTTGTGACTCATTTTTTTTCCTAC